>PVLC010003581.1:5000-95320 GCA_004027655.1 Graphiurus murinus | reverse complement strand
ACTCAGAAACAGACCCACAGACTTACAGTCAACTGATTTTTGACAAAGGAGCCAAAAATATACGCTGGAAAAAGGATAGCCTCTTTAACAAATGGTGTTGGCAAAACTGGTTAACCATATGCAGGAAACTGGAAATAAACCCCACTTTCTCACCCTGCACAAGAGTCAACTCAAGGTGGATCAAGGACCTGGAAGTCAGTGCAGAAAATATATTTTTCAATCTTTTCACCATTAGCCTATGTATAACTTTGCCTATAAGGTGAGTTGCTTGCAGACAACATATTTGAACTTTTATATTAAATTCATTTTTCCAGACTATGTCTTTTAATTGGGGAATTGAAACCATTTACATTCAGTGTTATTATGGAGAGGTATTTCTTGTTTTCTGACATTTAGTTTCATCTTCTCTTAGATTCAATTTAAGCTCTTTTTTACTTAGTTTACCTTCTAATGAAGTTCATCTCTTCTCTGGGTTTGGGATTTATTTTTTATTTCTTCTTTGTATATTATTTCTTTAAGTGTTTTCTGAAGTGCTGGCTCAGTTGTCATGAATTTTTTTAGCATCTGTTTATCTTGGAAGATTTTTATTTCTCTGTTAAATTTGAAACATAGCTCTTTGATGGATATAACAGTCTTGGTTGGAGGTTGTTTTCTTTCAGGACTTGGGAAACGTCATTCTAAGCTCTCTTCACTTTTAGAATTTGAGTTGTGATATCTGGAGTAATCTGTGTTAATGTATTTCTAAGTGTTACCTAACCTTTAGCTCTTTCTGAATTTAAGAATCTCTGCTTGGCCTCGATGTTGTTCATTTTAATTATAATGTGGCGTGAGAAAGAGGAAAATATTCTTTGATTTTCTTCTAGTTGGAGTCAGAATGGATGTCTCCTATATGTAGATGTCCACCTCATTTTCCAAGTTTGAAAAAATTATCTGATACTATTTCTTTAAAGACGTTTTTTATTCCTTTGGTTTATTTCTCTAGGCCTTGCTCAGTTCCAATTACCCTAAGGTTTGTCTTGATGCTATCCCAGAGTTTGTGAGTATTCTGATCATGGTCTCTTATTTTCTATATTTAAGCTAAACTCCTAGCTCTATTTATTTGTTTGTTTATTTATTTATTTATTTATTTACTTATTTTGAAACATGGTCTCACTAGTTACTGAGAGTCTCACTAAATTTCTGAGGCTGTCCTTGAACCTATGATCCTCCTGCCTCAGCCTCCCAAATACTAGGGCTAAAAGCATATACCACCACTCCAAGCTCTGAGTTTATTTTTTAGATCTTCTTTTAGATCACTGATCAGTCTTATAATCAAACTTCTGAGTACTCTCACTGATATTTCTATTCCTCTCCTTCTGTAAATTCCATTATTGTGGTTTTGTGGCTGTTTATGGTTGGTTTATTAGTCTTCCTCATGTTATCAGGGTTCTTTGATTATAGCTTTTTCTGTAGAACAGTCTCCTTTCTAATTTCTAGGTGCTGGTTAGTGTGTCAAGATGCATTAATTCTTGGGGTGTAGCTAAGCTGTAAAATTCAACCTCATGAACCTATAACGTCATCCTAGATTTCTGTATCTCACATAAAAAAGAAAGTAAATAGCAACAACTATATCAATAAATATCATAGAGCATGAAAATATATTTCAGGCACCTGTTATGATTTCTATTTTACTAATATCTCTCAAAACATGGTCAATGTGATCAACAGTTAACAACAGCAACAATAAACATGTGTAATGCCGGCGTTCGTGGCCAGCCTCGGCTACCTAGTGAGGCACTCCACAACTTAGTGAGACTCGGTTTCAAAATAAAGAATAAAAAAATAGGGCTGGGGGTGTAGCTCGGAGGTAGAATGCCCCTGAGTTCAGTCCCCGGTACCGCAAAAAAAATAAATAAATAAAATAAACATGTGTAAACTTCGTATAGCATCGAATATCACATGTCCTCAAAGGCATGCCCCATTCTGATAACCACAACAACATGGATGGTAGGGGCAGGAATTTTACAAGCTAAATAGTTCCAAAGGATGATAATAATATAGTTCTTTTGAACAAGAGAAACAGGAGATAGGAAGGCAAAAGAAAGTATACAATATTCAAGGGAAGAAAAGAGAGAAAGCAAATGAAATGTAGTTAGTGTAGTCCATAAAGAAGAAGGAAAAAAAAAAGAAATAGGTAGACAGAATAGAGAAAGCAAGGTCAAGATATTTTGGCTCTTATAGAAAAGAGAGAGAGTGGATAGGATGAGTAACTAGGGAGACAGAGACAAAGACAAACCACAAGGCCAGCAGATCCCTAACAAACCCACTAATCCTCAAATACTATACCAAGCCAAATAAGAAAAAAATAAAATAAAGAGAATGATTATGATGAAGAAGAATTAAAGAAACCAATATGCATGTAAATGTATATACCTAAGTCAATCAGTTTGTATAAGAGCAAACAACCAAATAAACAAAACAAAAAAGGTTTAAAAGTGAAAAAAAAATGACTTAATGAAATGTGACATAGTTATCTCCACTGAGAGGGGCAAGTCTGTGGGCAAGTGTGGATGGTTGCATCCTATGCCTATTTGTTTTTACTCCTTCTTGGATTATGGCCTCTTTACAGAGCATAAGCACTGGGGGATGTTGGACCATTCCTCTCTGTATAGCTAACCCAGTTTCTGATTGGAAAGTCATAAATTCTCAGCTCCCCTGTTTATCAGCACAGGGTGGGCTGGGGAGGAAGGTAGTGTCTACTGGATTCCAAACTTTGGAGTTTTGTTGAATGCTGCCTGCTCTGGAGAGATTAGTAGTGCACACTCAACAAGGGCATAGGTGGAGGCTTGACCGTGCTTGGGATTCTGGGGCTCAGGAACCTTCTTAAGGATCTACTCACAGTGTGGAGCATCCAAGAGCCGTGGGTGAAAAGTTGACTGTGGGTCTCTGCTCACTGTACTGCCCATGGAAATGGCCCTCTGAGACTCTGCCCCGAGTTGAAGCACCCCTGCCCATTCAGATTTCCGAATGGGTGCTGGTTTGGGGTGCCACCAGGTTCAAACAGATGTGGACAGCACAATTGGTTGCCTTCCTTCCCTGTTGCCAGCCAGAACCCACTTGAATGCAAACACCTCTGCCAGTAACACTCAGATCTGTTGGGTGCACCCTGGACACTAGGTAGCAGCTAAGCAGGGTCCTGCAGTGCTTTTACTCAGGTCTCCTTAGCTCTTGCCGAGCTCACTTTGGTTTACAATCCTGTGTTTAGCTATCCTTTCCCATCTTGGCTTATAGTTAGAGAGACATGTAATTCTTTTCTCCCACCACCAGTTCTTTGTGTAGTGTCTGGTCCAACTAGATTCAGGCTGCCTTTCTTCTTTACTGAAGTTCACCTTCCTGTGGAGGAGTTTTCCTGTTGTTTGAACTCCAAGCTACTCTACCACTCTACCATTTTTCCTCCCTGGATAATTTTTTTTTTTTTTTTTTTTTTTTGCGGTACTGGAGATTGAACTCAGGGGCATTCTACCTCCGAGCTACACCCCCAGCCCTATTTTTTACTTTATTTTGAAACCAGGTCTCACTAAGTTGCAGAGTGCCTCACTAGGTAGCTGAGGCTGGCCGCGAACCCGGATCCTCCGGTCTCAGCCTCCCGAATGCTGGGATTACAAGCGTGCGCCACCACGCCCGGCTCTCCCTGGATAATTTTTAAAATAAGGTAAAAACATCACTTGCTATTCCTAGTATTTAACAACTTCGGACAGTGAGGCTCAGACATTTCATGTCTTTCCCATAGTCACACGTCAAGGAGAATTGGAGACTTCCTGACCTCCAGCCCCAGGACACGTTTCATACCACACTTGGGTGCTACTCAGCTCCCCAGAGTCATTGTCCCCCACTACCAGCCATCCTTGGTTAGTATCCCACATTATCACTGTATTCATTTTTGTAAATCTTTCTACCAAACCCCAAACTCCATGAGGGTGGGGATCTGATCCCTATAATTCTTTATCATTTTATACATTTGTCTTTATTAGCTTTCTCTGACTGTTTTTCTGTGCAAGGGGGCTATAAAAGGATCCAGATTCTGAAATAAAAATAACCTTTGATGCTCTTCCTTGTTATTAAGATTTGTTATTCCTTGTTATTAAGATTTGTTATTCCTTGTTATTAAGATTTGAGCTAAACTAATAAAATTCTCTCAGCTTGAGTTTCTTACTTATAAAATGGTTGTAATAAAGCTTACTTCACAGGGTTGTTATTAATAAAGAAAATATTCAATCAAGTCTGAAAAATTCCTAGAATAGCATTTGGCATAGAGTGGGTTCTCTCCATTCCTATTGAATAGCAAACTTTGTGGTGGCAAGAACATACCTTATTTAAAACCTGTAGGACAGTGATTTAAGCAATAGGAGGAGATTTGCTGAAAGGATATACAAACATAACTCTGTAAAAATGATTTTTAATTATCAGTATTACAAAACTTTACAAAGAGTAGGTTAATGTAGTATTTGGGTAGTATAGTATATCTGTACATATCTTCTAGACTAAAATAAAATGCATGATCATTAATAACACTGAATCTTTTCAATTTAACACATCTCCCCTGTTACTTATTTTACCTTTGAAGGCCATACCAGCTCCCTGCTGCCTGCCTTTATCCTTTCCTGTTAACTAATCATTCATTCGTGTATGCAATTAACATTTACTGAGTACTTGCTGTCTACCAAAAACCAGGTTGCAAAGATTCATAAGACTTAGCCTCTGCCTCCAAAGGATTTACAGGATATGAGAAAAAAAATGCATAAACAATTTATAATTAATGGAGGTGTTATGATAGAAGTATGAAAAAGTGCTTTGGTTATGAGTGATTTATTTGTCCTGGGGAGTCTGCTTATGGGAGCTTACATGCTAGAAAGTGATTTTTCTCTGTGTAAACTAAATTGACTGGTAATAAAAATAGCTTCCATTTGTGCAGTACTTTGCTAAGTGCTTTCACAGCCATTTTTTTCTTTTAATCCTCAGTGGATGCTCTACAGCTTAGTGGTTTTCTTGAAAATATATTCATTAGAAAAGGTCGGTATGAGGCCAAATGAGGAATAATATGGGAATTCATTCTAAAGCCCATAGGTAGGGGATGCAAGCCAAAACTGGAAACAATTTTCTATTGGAGCCTCTCCAAAATCATTCCAGTGAAACCTACTAGCAAGGACTTGCTCCTTCCCCTTCATCCTCAATTCTGTGCTATTTCTTTTTATCTATTTAATGGAATTCCTTGATTTGTATCTCATTTCCTTCTAAGCCTATTGTCACATTAGTTACAAAATTAAGTTTTCAATGCAAATTATACCACATCATTTTCATGCTAAAAGTATTTCATTCTCTAGAGCACCTCAGTCTCTATAGGAAAAAATTTCAAATGTTTTATATAGTATAGAAGACTCTCAATTATTTAAGCTTATCAATGTCTTCAAACAATTTATTGATCATTTTCTTTCAATCTGATCTGGCTAGAAACCACCATACTATTTCTATTTCTATACCTTTGCAGATGCAGTCTTTGGTCTAGAATGCTTTTACCTCTCTACCATTCTGTCTGGTGAAATGATGGTGGACACAAAAAATGTGGCTTTGTTGTTGTTTATAAATAGGTTTACTTAACAACAACAGAATCTGGTAACACAATTTTAGCCTTTTTTTTAATTTCATTACTACATAAAATACAGTTTAGGAACCACTAGTCTAGCTTTTTTTTCACTTAAAATCTCAGGAAGAGATCACTGTTTCTTACTTCATATAAAATATTCATGATTATATTCATTTGACACTGAACCAAAATACATTCTATTGTGAGCATTTCCTGTGACATATGCTAAGGAGCTAGCTGGGGATAAGTCAAAACAAGGCATGAGTCTATCATGAGTGCCACATTCAAATGATATAGATAGACAATAAATAAATGAATAAATAAATAAATGAATAAATTAAATCTAATGCATTGATGATAAATGGTATTAAGGACCATCTCAGAGGATGTCTTAGAAGGAACTCTTTTGAGGAAGATGGCTCATGAAGCTTTCCATAAGGAAGTCACATCTTAGTTGAGACTTGAAAGATGAAGGTCCAGCCATGCAATTGGGAGAAAAGTCACCTGGGCCAAGGAAGCAGCAAGCACAGACTCCGAGTCATGGGAAAGTTTGCAGTGTCTGCAGAACTGGAAGACCCATGTGGGTAAGCATAGGGAATGAGGAGTGAGGGTTTGAGTGGTCTGAAATGATGGTAGAACATGCAGAGACTTGTGCGTCAGGGCAAAGAATCTATTGTAAGATTTTTTTTCATACTTTTATTTGTGCAATGTAATCGTGCATCATAGTGAGATTCAAAGTGGCACAAACATTCATGCCTACATCACTTGGTGTATTTCCCTCCATAAACCCCTCCCCCTTCATTTCTCCCCATACATGTTAGTGAGAGTGATAGTGAAACCTTGTACAGACATAACCATATTCAATTGTTCCCTTCCTCAATTCTCATTTTTCCTCTCTCCACCTCCCTCCTCCAACCCCCTTCCAGTATTTTATGCATTTCTCTCCTGATTTGACTGAAGCCCCTTTTGCTTCCTATTTTTGTTCTAGCTTCCACATATATGGAAAAAAATATGATCCTTGACTTTCTGAGACTAGTTGATCTCATTTAGCATAATATTCTCTAGTTTCATCCATTTTCCTGCAAATGGCATAATTTTGTTCTTCTTTTTGGCTCAATAAAATTCCATTGTGTGTATATACCGCATCTTTGTTATTTATTTGCCTGTTGAAGGACACCTAGGTTGCTTCCATAATTTGGCTATTGTGAATTATGCTGCTATAAATACTGATATTTATAGCAGCAAGGGATATTTATGGCAGCAAGAATAAGGCTGAGTCATATGATGGTTCTGTTCCTAGTCTTGAGGTACCTCCATACTGATGTCCAATGTGGTTTACTAATTCACAATCCCACCAACAGTGTTTAAGTTCCTATTTCCTCACATCCTTGCCAGCATTTATCATTGTGTGTATTCTGAATGATTGCCATTCTAATTGAAGTTAGATGGAACTAACTCAGGATAGTTTTGATTTGCATTTCCCTGATTGTTAATGATGTACAACATTTTTTTCATATATTTATTGGGCATTGTATTTCTTCTTTTTTTTTTTTGCGGTACTGGGGATTGAACTCAGGGGCATTCTATCTCCGAGCTATACCCCCAGCCCTATTTTTTCATTCTTTATTTTGAAACTGCGTCTCACTAAGTTGCGGAGTGCCTCACTAGGTAGATGAGGCTAGCCGCAAACCCGGATCCTCCGGTCTCAGCCTCCCGAATGCTGGGATTACAAGCGTGCGCCACCACGCCTGGCTTGTATTTCTTCTTTTGAGAAGTGTCTATTCATTTAAGTAGCCCATTTTTAATTGGATTATTTTTTGGTGTTGTTTTTTGAGTTATTTATATATTCTACATATTAGTCCTTTATCAGAGGAATAGCTGGAAAGATTTTCTCCCAATCTGTAGGCACTCTCTTCAGACTCTTGATTGTATCCTTCCCTGCACAGAAGCATTTAAATTTGATGGCATTCCATTTTACTGATTCTTAATTTATTTTCTGATACTTAGGGATCTTGTTGAGGAAATCTATACCAGAGCCTACATTTTGGAGTTGAACCTATGCCATTGAAAGATATCAAGCAAATGAATGATAAACCTGGATGCAATATTGGCTGTTGAGTAACGAATAAATTATGAGACAGCAGGAGTGAATATAAGGAGGTAATCATCGAAGAAGGTCACCAATATAGTTCTTTCAAGAAGTGCCAATGGGTGGAACTATAGTGTTGGCAGTGAAAATGGAGAGAAAAGAAGAGATTTGATACATACTTTGGAGGTGAAACCAACAAGCCAATTTTAGAGGAAAAGGATAAGTATCAGGAATGTCTTAGTACTCAGGTCTAGAGAGATGGTGGAACCATTTGCTGAGGTGGGGAAGACTAAGGGAGGACAAAATGTCATTCTGGACATGTTACTTTCGAGGTACTTATGAAACATCCAAGTGGAGATATCAAGTAGGCAGCTGAATACACAAGTGCATACCTCAGAAGGAAGTCCTGAGCTAGATATGCGAATTCTGAAGTTTTAAATATAGAGATGAGGTAATGCATTGATTGTATTAAGTGAAATAACACATGAAACTCACAGACACATGCTCAAAAAAAATTAGGTGTCAGGTGCTGCTTATGGTTAGGACATTCTTCATACAGTGGATCCTAAATATTTTCTGCTATGGATAGATTTCTATCTATCATTTTCTTTTCAATAGGAATAGAAAACAGCCAGTAGTCTTTATAAACTATTCATACATTTAGAAATTTATGTATAATGTTTTGTATGTTCATATGTAGAAACATAAAAGATGAAAATATGGCATGTGCATGGCATACATATTATACAATATAAAACATACATTGTAAATAATAGAAGTATATATGGGCATATATACATATACATATATAATTTAGTTTAAAATGTATTTCTTGTTTTGATTATTTTTCAAGACAGATTCTCTCTAAATTGCTCAGATTGGCCTCAAACTCATGATCCTCCCCCTCAGCCTTCTATATAGTTGGGATTATAGGCATGAGCCACTATGTCTGGCTAAAAGGAATTTTATGAAACTGAATATAAAATTGGTTAAATTAATGAGATTTTAAGAGACTTAGCACATGCCTGTGAAATAAATATATTGCCAAATGTTGATAAATTAATATATGACACAGTAAATTAATTAATTTTATGCTGTGGTATGCATGGTGGTTAAGAAAATGTAGCTTCACCCCACATCCTTTCTCCACTATTTACCAACAGTGTGAACTTGGACAAATAATAAAAACTCTTAATTCCTCAACTTCCTCATCTATAAACCATAATTTTTTTTTTCCGGTACTGGGGATTGAATCCAGGGGCATTCTACCTCCAAGCTACACCCCCAGTCCTATTTTTTATTCTTTATTTGGAAACAGGGTCTCACTAAGTTGCAGAGAGCCTCACTAAGTAGTTAGGCTGGCCGCGAACCCAGATCCTCCTATCTCAGCCTCCGAAGTACTGGGATTACAAACGTGGCCACCACGCCCGGCTGTAAACCATAAGTTCAATGAGGTTGTCATGTGAAATGACAACCTCAAATGAGGTTGTCATGTGAAATGACAATAATGTGTGTAAAATTTGTAGCATAGTGCCTTAAGTAGTCAATAAATGATTGATCTATATCAATTGTTCTTGGCATTGATAAATATTAGAATGATCTAGGGAGTTTTTGAAATATTGATGTCCAGGTTCCACTAAAATCAATTAAATCAGACTATCTTAATGTGGAGGTAAAGTCAATACATTTTTTTTTCAAAAGCACCCTAGATGATCCTAGTACATATTCACGGTTGAGAACAATGTGTAACAATTACTCTGATAAATATATATATATATGTATATATATTACACACATATGATGTAGTTGTGTAAATTATATGTGTATTACATAGTGTGAAACCAACTAAATAAATGGTCAAAGAAATTTCAAAATATGCCTAGCAATATAATTTGGAAAAATTAGTAAATTGGAAGAGTAGATAAATGATAACAGGATCAAAGATGACCTGATACCTCTGGACTAAGTGTCCTGTACTCAGTTCCCAGCTCTACCACCCACAAGCTCAGTAACTGTGGACACGTTACTCAACTACTGTTTCCTCATTGATAAAACAGGGATACATACTAATGGCATCTCCCTCACATTGTGCTGCTAGAGTGTCAGATGATTTAATGTGTGTGAATGCTTATAAAATAATGCGACATGTAGCAAGCAATATATATATTTATTTAAAACACTTGACAATAATAGTTGGGATGAATTATTGCTAGCCATTAATACTGAATCTCAGTCACATACTTTCATACTCAAGTAGAACTGAAAAATAGATGCTGTAAATAGTTCTGTGATGATTGTGAAAAAAACATTCTCAAGGCTTTATAACAAAAATCAAATGGATCTTCAGAAGACCTTGTGCTCTTGCCAGGACCTGCATAAGACAACATGGAATATGTTAGTAAAAATATGCAGCATCCCGGAAGCCCTGAACTGAGGGACATGTTTCAAATGTGATTACCAAAAAGAGATGCTGTGTTAGCCGGGTGTGGTGGCACATGCTTGTAATCCCAGTACTTGAGAGGCTGAGACAGGAGGATCTGGGTTCTCGGCCAGCTTCAGCTATTTCGTGAGACTTAGTGAGGCCCTCCACAACTTAGTGAGGCCCTATTTCAAAATAAAGTATAAAAAATGGGGTTGGGGGTGTAGCTCAGAGGTAGAATACCCCTGGGTTCAATCCCCAGTACCGAAAAAAAAAAAAAAAAAAGAGATGCTGTGTTGGGTTTAGGCTGCAGAGGCAAGTGTTCAGTGATGAATCCCTGTGACCTTGCCTCCTCCTCCAGCCTTGGCCAACAGCCTCATCTCACACCTTTGCTCCATCCAGGCAGCTCCCTTCACTTCCCCCTCACCGTCCTCCTGTTTGCCTCCTCCAAGCCTCTGGTGCTCTTGCTGATCCCTCTTCCTGAAACTCTTTTCTCATTATACTCTGAACACCTCTCCTCCAACCTATGCATCCTTCAGGACTCAGTTCAAGTACTAACCTCTTCCATGAAGCCTTTCCCTAAGGCCCCAAGTCACAGTAGCCATCTCCTTTTTTTGTACCTTCTTATCTCATGAACAGATAGCCCTTTTTAAAACCATCACTGAGTCTCCATAAAGGTCAGGGACCCCTGACTTACTTATTTCCTTCTGCATTCATTTAATCATCAGCACGTGGCACGGATCCTGGTTAGGAGAATAGCAGGAAGGAGAGAGGGAAGAAAGAAGACATGGTCTCCATTTGCATGGTGTTTGTCCTAGAAGAAGGGTACCATCGGTGGGCATGAAGGCACCAAGGGAGCCTGTGGCTTCTGGTTTCAGTAAGACCAACAGGAAAACAATCGTATCCCCCAGCAGTCAGCTTCTCACAGACCCGGGGCACCGTCACATCTCTGCATCGCTCCAGATTTCAATGAAACAGAAGAGCGCCTCAGATTTACAGTGAGCTTAACTACTTTCAAACACTGCAAGTTCTCTGCCTTTCCGGTTTTCTAAATTTACTTCCACTTTTCAAAGATCTAAACTGCTAGCACTTCTTAGAATTCGTTTCCAGTTTAGTAGAGACAAGATCATGAGACCTGCAACCGTTTTAGCACAATGGATTGAGAGCAGAAGCACCAAGATCCCAACTCAACGATGGGCTCTGGTTTTCAGCAAGCTGCCTAACATCTCTGTGCCTCAGTTCACTCACCTGTGAAATGAGGACCGTGATAGTATTTATTGTAGAGCTGTAAAGTTGGTTGATATTCATAAAAATATCTTGCAGATAGAAAGAACTAAACAACTGCTAATATTCTATATTATAAATTGTTAATAGTTAATATTATAAATATTAAAGATTAATATCGTAGGCAGGAATTGCTGGTACTCCTTCCTTCTTTTCTTCCTTCAACACGAAGAATTTTTAATTCGCATATCATTGCTTATTATAGAGGTTAATCGACAAAATATGTTGGCTACATAGAGAATATACTTTCATTTTCTATGAAAATAAACAAATCTACTCTTAATTTACAAAATAGGGTTTTTTCTTCTGTGAAGCTTCTGTGGTATTTGCTGCTACAGAAATTATATTAGCAATGGTAAAACTTAGTAAGATGACCAACCTTATGTAATATCAGTGAAATGGCAAGACAACCTTGGCTAAGTTTCATAAATTTCGAACAAGGCAGTGTCTGTCATACATATGGGGACATTTTTTTTTTCTAAGCTAGAATGACCTGAACACAAGTATAAAGATTATAACCAATCTCATTTTCAGTTCCTTTGAAATCTTGTGTGAGGCTCTCCTATCTAAAGGGACTAGTCATCAAAGGGAAAACTACATGTGGTTGGGGATTAGGTTAAACAAATGCCTATAGAAATTCAGAATCCATCATCCTCATATTCATTCTCCTATTAAGAGGGTAAGTCTTATCCTTCTCAGTAAATGAGCTGAGAAGGCAGGGGCCTTTAGGATCTACCGAGATCATTCCAGGCTAAGTCCCCAGCCAGGATGAATAAATAACAAGTTAATAGACTATCCTCTGTTTACATTTAAAATCAGCAAACCAATCATTTTCTTACATGTAGGCTATGTCTAAATTTCGAGCATTCTTGATTATTAATAAAGAAGACTATGCTAGAATTCACAAGTAAGTTTGACAAGACATCTTGTAGTCTTCCAGAGTGAAATTCCTGAGTCCCTCAGAGAAAAAAAAATGGCCTGCTAGCCAAAAAGTCTTCTTGTCTGAAAAGGCACAGCCATGCTCTCCAGATACCTCCTTGAGCCCATGGTCCAGGCACTCCGTCCTGTTGAGCAGCAAGGCAGATAAGCAGATTCACAGAGTGCAAGACCAAACAGAAGCTACAAGACTGAACAGAGCCATGGGCTGTAACTCAGAAAATGGTGGTTTGGCTTGGTCTTGCCACTTAAATACCACGTGTCTTCATGGATTTACTTAACTTTAGCTTTCATTTACTCACCAAATGTGGATCATAATATTGCCCCCTCACTCCATCTCTTAAAGTTCCTTGGAGGATATTAGAAGGTTTATGAAAACAACTCTAAGGTGCCAAGCACTAAATGGAAGCCATTCTGACTCTATGCTTTCCCTAGCGTGAGTTAGTTGCCTAGCAGCCTCTGCTGTTAGGCTGCCTGAGTTTAGATTCAGGCTTCCACTGGCTCAATGGTGACCTTGAACAATGTCATGCTTCAGTTTCCTCATCTGTAAAATGGAGCTCATAATAGTGTCAATTCATAGAGCAATTGTGAAGGATGAAATGGAATGCATCTGTATGGCGTTTAGGACAATACCTCAATCCTCGACAAGATTCCATGAAACTTAGGGTATGATCCAGCAAGCAAGCATTCAGTAGCTACCTCCTGAGTAGGTGTGAGCTTTGGAAATGCCAAAGAATAGATAAGCTCTAGTTCCTGCCTTTGGAGGTCTTACAGTCATGTGAAGGGTGGATACAGATAAACAAGGGCTAAGATCAAGATGAAATGCTTTAAAGTGTAGAGCACAGCTACATTTCTAACCCCCTCCCCTGCCCTTTTGTCCTTACTGTTGCTTTCTCTGCTTTCCCTAGATAAATTTCCGATAATCATGCCCACATCTATGGCTTCATTTATCAACTGCACACTAATAGAGCTATGACACATAGACGGGCTCCACATAGCTTAGTCTCTTCCTCCTGAATCTGCCTGTCTTTCAACTAAGGCCTCCAACCTAATCTTCCAAACCACGACAATGCTATCAGAAAAAGATTATGCTCCATTTTTCAACCCCCATAGTCACATACCTACTGCATTCACCATGACAATTGCAGGAGCTTCCCAAGCATCTCAGTGTCTCCAGGCTCCTGTGCCCTACCCACCACCCATTCCCCAATCAGCCACCTGAGTTCTTAAGCTTGTATCTGTTTATAACACTCCCTCTAGAAAAACCTTCAGTAGCTCATTATTACCTACTCAATTGCGTCTTCTTGGGCCTGTGGAACTATAAGTCTCAGAGACCCTCCTACTCTTACCTATGCTTCCCAGATACCAACACAAAGATAATTCAAGGTATCTTTCCAGAACACACCTACACCTTCCATTCCTCTCCACTTTCACTCGTGTTGATCCTGATACCTCAAATCCCCTGTCTGCTTCCTATCCATCCATTCACCTTCTTTTTCATCCTTCAAGGCCCAGCTCAAATGCTGCTGACTGAATACCACTTTCCCTGATCAATAAATCCCTCAGAATTGTTCTCTCAGTTATTCTTTCTGAGGTCTTACACAGGTAAAGAAAACCACCCAGGATCGTCTTCTCAAGCTAGGGTTGTAGGTATTATACCCACCCTTTCCTTCCCACATTCCCATCAGGATCCGGCTCTCTACCTACCAAGTGATAATTATCTAATGTAGACAAGGAAAAATCTGCCTCCTTGGTTGTCCTTCATTTGGGCAGAAAAATGTGTCATTTTTAATGATATCAGTAGGGCATGTCATTCATTCATTCAACAGTGGCACCAAGAATATAGCAATAAATAAGGTGACTAGATAACATAAATTTGGTGTACCTTTATTCTCAAACATAGTCTTCCAATTTTTTCCTTTAAAGAAATTCCTACTTAAAGAAAAAGTTGAAATTTCTTAATAAGTTGTACATTTATATGCACACTTATATATACATACGCATGTTTGTATAAGTTATAATGTCCAATATATATTTAATGTTGTCACTTTAAATATAATCACTAATTTTTAAATGAATTCAATAAAATCTCAATATTTTAACAACTTGATATTTATGACTATATTTTAAGATAAAATGAAAATGTTCTTTTTCAAAACTTGGAAATTTTAGATCCTTTCTTTTTCTCTCTGAACTCACATTGTGCTTTCACACTGGATTTTACACAGACACATACGTGAAATAAAAACTGTGGAACTTCATATTTATTTCAACTTCATATTTATTTCATGGAAAATGTACAACATATAGGTGATTGGCAAACCAGTAACCCAAATTCCAAAAGGGACTTTCTTCCAAAAATATTCTGCTTTTAATTTTCAATCCAAATAAATGTGTTAGTATGCATTATGAGAAATATTACAAAAACATTGGGAAACGGGTCACAAAATGAATTCTGAAAGACAGACTATGAAAAGAAATCAAAATAATATAGATGTAATACAAATAATCTACATTATTCTGTTAATGAATAACTAATTCTTAATATTGCAAAATGTTTATCTATTTGTAGTCAAAAGTCATACAGCAAACATGATCCAATTATACACCATTGACAAGGCATATACTAGCTTTAAAGATATGTTAAAATAAAAGGATAGAAAATTGTGTGCTGCATAAACAATATCCAAGAGAGCTAGAGTGGCTCTACTAGTATACAAAATACACTTTAAGACAATACTTGTTGCTGGGAACAAAAAAAGAATATGAAGACAAAAGGGTCAATCCACTGGGAAGATAAAACAAAGGATATGAAGAAAAAAAAAAGTCAATCCATTGGGTAGATAAAGCAATTATAAACATAAATGGACCTAACAACAGAGCCTTCAAAAATGTAAAGTAAAACACATAAACTAAAGGGAGAAATAGGAATTCAACAATATTATTTGGAAATATCAATAACCTAAAACATACAGTGAGACAATGGATAAGATAAATAAGGAAAAGATCAACAAGAAAACAATGCTGGAACAACAGTATAAACAAACTATATTTAACAAATCTATTGAATACTATCAACAGTATCAAAGCACACATTATTCTCAACTGTACAGGGAAAATTTTTCATAATAGAGAATATGTTAAGAGACTATAAAGCAAAAGTCAGTAAATATAAAGTAAACCACAGAAGTACATTCTTTGACTACAGTGAAATAAAATTAAATCACAATAATAAGAAGAAATTTGAGAAATCACAAATATGTGAAAATTAAAATATTCTAAATAACAAATCATTCAAAAAGGAAACCACAAGGCAAATTACAAAATAATTTTATAAGTGAAAATAAAAATATAACATGCCAAAGCTGATAAGATGCAGTTAAAGAGGTAACTGGAGGAGAGTTTACAGTTATGATGTTTATTTATAAAAGAAAAGAAAGGTCTCAGAATAAGAACCTAAACTTCCAACTTAAGAAACTAGCAAAAGCAAAGTAAACTAAAAATAAGGCAAGCAGAAGGACAGAAGGAAGAAAATAAATATTAGAGCACAAGCAAATAAAATAGAGAGTAGAGATATTCATAGCAAATATCAATGGGATCAAGTTAGTTCTTTGAAAAAAATAAAAAAAATAATGTTTATTTAGGCCAAACAAAACGAGAGAGAAAACTCAAATCACTAAAATCAAGAATCAAAGAGTGACCTCAATACCAATCTCACAGAAATTAAAAAGATCACAAGAGAATACCATGAACAATTTTATGCCCACCAAATAGATAGCCTAGTGAAATGGACAATTTCTTAGATAAACACAAACAACTGAAAATGAAATAAAATCATAAACTTATAACAAGATATTTAATTAACAATTCAAAAGCTTCATCGGTGAATTCTACTGCACACTTAAAGAATTAATATTAGTCCTTCACACACACTTATGAACATTACAAGACAAGCTACAGTCTATGAGATCTATTAACTCAGTCTATGAGATCAATATTATTTGCCCTGATACCAAAACCAGAGAAAAACATCACAAGAAAGAAAAAACTATAGACTAATATCTTCTAGGAGCCCAGCATGGTGGCACATGCTTGTAATCCCAGTACTTGGGAGGCTAAGACTAAAGGATACGGATTTGTGGCCAGCCTTAGCTAAGCTACTTAGTGAGGTCCTCCGCAACTTAGTAAGACCCTGTTTCAAAAATAAAGAATAAAAAATAGGGCTGGGGGTGTAGATTGAAGGTAGAATGTCCCTGGGTTCAATCTCCAGTATGGAATAGTAATGTGCCACCTAATAACTGCAGTCAACAAGATGGTGATCCCATAACATTGTATCAGATAGTGGCACTGGAGCCCTCTTTAGTTTGTGTAAGTATACACTATGGTGTTTGCACAACTGTGAAATTGCCTAATCACACAATTGCCTAACAGTGCATTTCTCAGAAGTGTCCCCGTAATTAAGCAATGAATGACTATAGATGCAAATATCTTCAACAAAATATTAGCAATTCAAATCCAATACCTGTCAAAAATCATATTGCATGGCTAAGTGAGGTTTATCCCACGAACATGAGGCTGGTGTAGAGTCTACAGATTAATCAACATCATATGTTTGTGTTTATGTGTATGAGAATGTGTGTGTGTGTGTGTGTGTGTGTGTGTGTGTGTGTGTGTGTGTGTGTTACTAGGAATTAAACCCAGGGGCATTCTAGCTCCGAGCTATACCTTCAGCCCTTTTTTTTTTTTTAATTTTTTGTGTTGAAATAGAGTCTCACTAGGTTGTTGAGAGTCTCATTACATTGTTGAGGCTGTCCTCAAACCTGAGATGATCCTGGTTCTGGCTCTCAAGAACTGGAATTACAGGTATGTGCCATCATGCCTGGCTGCATATAACATATTAATAGAATAAATTACAAAAACCACAATTATCTCAACAGATGTAGGAAAAACAAAGCGGTAATAACCCTTATATCAACCACATGATAAAACATTTCATGTATATTGAGATAAACAAAATATATTACTCATGTTAATTCCATTTATTTATTTAAATTTGCTTTTTAAAATGTGGCTACTGGAAAATTTCACATTACATTTGTGGCTTTTATTATAATTCTGGTTTGGACTGCAATCGTCTGGATATTCTAGTTTGAAGGCCAACATTCTAACAGCAGTATGTGGTTTTCATACATACTTCTCTTTGTTATCTACCAGAGAAGAAAATCGACTGAGAATGGTTAACTTGCCCAAGTAAACACACCCTAACCTGTAGGTGACAGAACTAGTACTGGAATTTCGCTCTGTCCTTAAAGTTGGAGTTTGCCCTACTTAGATCACTGGTCTTCCATAGAGGGATTAAGTGGTTATTGAATGTTTAAAATTTAACTTTAAGAACTATTTTCTTATTTTTCAAGTATAGGAGGAATTTAGTTTCCTTTTTTTGTTGTTGTTTTTTATTTAGATTTGTTTCCCTCATTGTTAATCAGAGATTTTACTACCATGACCATAGTCATTTGCATGTTGTTTGATCATTTTTGTATCATTATTATTGTTATTATTATTATTGTTTTGCTTTATTGTTCAGTCCCTAGGGCTACCACTGTGTGGTAGCTCTCTAGTTGGCTCTTTAAAACTGCCTGGCAGATGATAGCTAAGGTTTTTAAATTTTTGTTTGCTTATACTGAGTCAAACGATATAGAAGACCCTCTACTTAAAATACTGTTCATGTCAGGCATACTAGCACACACTTGTAATCCCAGTACTTGGGAGGATGAGCAGGAGGATCACAGGTTCTAGACTAGCCTCGGCAATTTAGGGAGATTCTCATCAACCAGGACTCTTGTTTCAAAAACAAAAAAATAAAAAGAGTTTGGAGTATACAGTGGGGGTTCAATGCCCCTGGGTTCAATCCCCCTTCCAACCCCCACACCACCAATGATGAGGTTCCCAAAGTTTAATTGCCAAAGTTATACAGTAACAGAGGGAGCTGACCTAAGAGCTGGGTGTCTTCCTCCACAGCCTGGTACATCCACCACACCACGCCTCTGGATGTGGATAAATATGGGTCAACTGTGGACTTCAAACAGGAGAATTTTCCTATGAATGACTGGTGTAATTATGAACCTCTTCAAAAGTTCCTTTCTCCATACAAGCTTGCTATTCAATTTTTTCTGTGAAAATTTAGTTTTGTGTTTCTTCTCATTGCATGCATTGTGTTCTCCTAATTCACAGCAATGATTAACACTTGTAAATGAGCTCAAGATATAAGATATGGGCATAAAATCCTGCAGACCTCTCTAGGGTGCCCTGCAAGAAGTCGACAGTGAGAGCAAGTTGGTAGTGAGGAGGAGGGCTCACTGACTGGACCAGAATCCAGTGTCCCCTTCCTTAGCATGATTTCCTCATTGTCCTAACCAATCCTTGCACAAAACCCCCGGGGTGGTGCCTGCTGCCAAAAAAGCTTCATGCTTTTTTATTTTTCTTTTTAACTAAACATTCAGTTTCCAAAATAAAATTTTAAAACTTTTAATCTTCTTTCTGATGTTCTAAAAATATTAAATCCAATTTGATAGATACAATATTCCTCATTCTCACAAAGTCTAAATATTTAGTATTTAGTCAAGATAAATCTTTGCTTTTCTCTGTCTAGAATAACTCATCAATTGAAGGAGGTAGCTTTCCAAAATGTGGGATGAAAAGATAAAAAAGAATTAAATGCAACATATCCAATAAATTCTGTCAGGCCTCATTCGTCTAATAAGACAGGAGAAAAATGTGTAAGCACACTTGAGGAATAGCTCTGAGTTGCTGGGGAATATATATTTTGAAAATAAGATGCTTTTTTTCAAAGTCACCACTGCCAATTGCTCTTCATTTAGTTAGGCACTACTGCAAAGGCTTGAGGGATTAGCCTTCCCACCCCTTATTTTTCAGTAGAGGTAGCAATCATTGTTTTGTTTTCTTTTAAAATTTTTTTAAATACTTTTTAATTTTATTTTTATTAATTTTGGCTACATTGTGATGATATGATGAATGTACCATGGGGTGATTGGATCAAACTAGTTAACATACCCATCACCTAAATACCTATCCTTTTAAGTCAACTGCAACTTGCGCCCTTTGACCCTCATCTCCCCGTTCCACCCACCCCCAGTTCTGGCAACTACCACACTACTCTCTGCTTCAGTTACTTCCACTCTTTTAGAGTCCAGGTGAGGGAGAACATGTAATTTTTATCTTTCTGTGGCTGGCTTATTTCACATAACATAATGTCTTCCAGGATTATTCATGTCGTCAAACATGACAGGATTTCTTTTTTTAATTTAAGGGTAAATAGCATTAAATCATGTGTGTGTGTGTGTGTGACTTAGCTATTTTAAGGTAATGGAAATGAGAGTGCAAAGAGCTCCTGGACATTGAGTTCCAGTCCTTAGGATATACACCCAACCATTGCTTTTAAGGGTCTGTAGTTTGCCTCTGGGTTTGGTGCTAGCCCAAGGGCCAACTAATGGAGCAGGATATGAAGAAATGGGGAGATGAGGGCATTAAGCTCAGTCTGTACAAACTACCTGAAGCAAACGACTTAGTTTCTGAGCTTTGGTTTTCCAACTATAAAACAGGACTATTATTTTCTTTATCTACTTATGAAATATATTGTCACAAGAAAAGAAGATAATAAATGGAAATCCCATTTGAAGCCGGGATTACGATGTACTTGGGTGAGTTCTTTCTTTTGCCTCCCTGCTGAATTTGCCTTACCTTAATATTCCTTATTCATCACCGGGGCTCCACCCATGACCCGCCCAACGAGACTGCTGCAGCAAGCATGATTCCAACTTAGTAGGTCAGTTTCAGCCCAGGATCTCACTGTTTATGATTTCATCTAGACAGTTAGGGCCAGAAATTATAGCTAGTATCAACAGGAGCACTTATTTGCAGCCTCTATGACTATGACAGAGTAACATGCTTTGGGTTCTGCTCAGTATTGTACCCTCTGTGCCTAGCACAGTGTCTGTTACAAAACAGGCACTCAATAGTCTCTGGACACACAAGCGAATCAGTAAGAACTAGGAAAATGAAGAAATATGGAAGGCATAGCCGCTACCTCCAAAGACTTACAATCTAACCGACCTGACCAGGCCTTGGAGGGAGAAGACAAGCAGCTCGGGGCTGGAAGTCAATGCTGCTGAGAGCCCTGTGAGCAGCTGGGGCAGGAACTACTGCGCTGGTTGAGGGCTTCCCTTGTAGGTGGGTAGGTGGGCATGTTGGAGTTGGACGACAAATCACCAGGCTTCACAAGGGATACCACCACCTGCACCAAAGATCTTTTATTGTGTCAAGGTGCTAATACTGTGCCATCAGGAAAAGATTCTAGAAATTTTCCTTCATTGGTGTGTTCATATTTGGATGGCATAACAAGAATGGAGTTTGTTAGCCAGCATGATGCATTCATTTTGGAATTGTCAAGCAAATGTTGGAAAGGGGGGTAAGATTCTTTGCTGGTTTTATGGTCTGCTTGACACCCTCCCCCTACACCCCCCAGTAAACATCCATCAGTAATGCTATAGTTTTCCACAAAATGACACAGCTCTTTGTAAGTGTGCTTTGGAAACATCCCCCTCCCTCCCTCCATTACTTCTTTTCTTCTCTCTTTTCTCCCTCCTTCCCTCTGTCTTCATTTTCCTCATTTCATCTTTCCGTCATACAACATTCATTGGGCAATCACTAATCAACAGGTGTTTATTAGGCACTTGTGTTTCAGGTACTGTGGCAGGCCAGGGGAATGCTGAGATAATTATCATCCATGTGACACCTATAATAATAAAGCAGAATCATGACAACGGTGTCATGAGAGCACTGAAGAGGGCCCAGCTCACTGTCTAAGGGAGTAAAGAGAGATATTTGAGCTGGGTCCTAAAAGGCAAGGAAGCTTTAGCTAGGTGAAAAAAGGAGGGCATTCCAGGAAGTAGAAACATCTTGTGCAAAGGTAGAGTTGTGAAATGGCATGACGGAGTCAAAAGACCAGGGAGTATGGGCAGTGAGAGGTGATAAAAGTAAAGAGGCAAGTTGTTCTACCAGCTGGTTTGGACTAGCTGGTTTGGGGGAGCCAGGTAGGTGGTTACTGGCAAGGACACAGTGGCAGGAACATAGTTACTCTGGGAGAATATTAAAGGGAAGATATTGAGAGAGGAACTGGTGGGAGGAGAGGTAGGAGGTTGTGCAACGGAGCAGGACAGAGAAAAGATGAGGAGCTAAGACCTGTATAGTAGAGGTGGACTGAAGGTACAACATTTCCACAGCAGAAGTGACAGGGTAGAGTGACAGGGTAGGGTGGCTAGGTGATTTTGGAGGATGAGAGAGAGGGAGGGAGGGAGGGAGGAAGAGGATGACTCATGCTTCCAGCTTGAGAAACTGGTGGAGTGACCGTGACGTAGCCCAGGGTCGAGAGCAACAGAGGAGAAGCAGGTTGGGGGAAGACGGCAGTGCAGCTCTGGACACATATTCATCTGGTGAGGCTGAGAGACACCCAGGTCACCCAGTTGAACAGACACACGGAAATGTGGTTCTTACCCCAGGGCTAGACAGATGGATTTGGAAAAATTAGAATATAAGTGATATGTTAATGTTAAAACATGCCCCTGAATGAAGTTCACTTAGAATATGTGGAGGTAGAGAAGAGGACCAAGAATATAAGCCCAAAGACCTTGCGAGTACATAGAGAAATAAAGTGATGGACGAGGTTATGATGGGCAGACGGCGTAGAGAAGTATGAGAACCAGACGTAATTGAGAGGGCTGCTACTCTGGAGAGCCGTATCACCGTGCCACCCTACCTTTGGGCAGGGTCAGTATGAACAATAATTTCTACTTTCTCCTTCTTGAACCCCAAATTCTGGGCCAAGTAGCTCCTATCTGAAGACTCAACACACAGCTGGGCTCAGCAGTACTTAACTGTAATCCCAGCTACTCAGGGGCCTGAGACAGGAGGATCTCAAATTCAAGGTCCGCCTGGGCAATGTAGTGAGGCCTTGTCTCAAAGTAAAAAAATAAATACAAAAATAGGGAGCAACGGGAGGATTGGGAGATAGGTCTGTGATGGAGTGCTTGCCTAGCTGTGGGAGGCCTTGCGTTCAATCCCCAGCACTGAAAAATAAATAAATAATAAATTATTAAATTTCAACCCCATCCCACTCCTTGGGGTCAATTGTATTTATAGTCTCTGTAAGAATATAAAACCAGCAAGTTGGATGCTACCCACCAAGTCAGCCTTACTGCTATTCCTGAAGTCTTGTTTCTGTGAGTTAGTGCTGACTTCTCTTTGTTCAAGCTCCTGCAATAAATCCCTGGGTCACCATCTCTTTCCTCAATACACCAGTTCCTGAAGCCTGGCATCCCGACGCTAGGCTTCTGAGAGAGGAGTCTTGCCCCTTGGAGTCCAGGTTTATCTCTTCTCCAGTGTTAACATCCTAAGATGACTTAACTCTGTCCATAGTCATCCTGTTGATGCCTAGAACAATTTTGGTCTGTTTAATTATGAGTCCTAGGAGCATTGGTGTGGTGTTTGGGTAGACAGCAAATGAGCAAGTGTTTAAAAGATTCTCAGTCTACTACTGTATACTTATATAGGTATTATCTCTTCATTAATTCAACAGTCCCTTCATTCCGTGACTGTATTTGACAACTCTTGAATGCCTACCGTGTCAGGCTCTGTTCTGGGCCTAAGAATAGAGCAGTGAACAAAACAGACACTATACCTTTGCTTAGGGGTCTTGTGGTCTAATGAGAACAGAGCAGCAGTTTTAGTAAATGGTGTGTCTCCAATGTTTCAAAATCAAACAGCCTCTGAGGAAAATGGAGACTGGAATGGAGAGGATGGGTATTATTTTACAATGGCAGTCAGGGAAGCTATCACTGAGGAAAATTACCTTAAGTAGAGACTTAAAATATGTAGCAAAGAGAGAGGTTTGAAAAACATGATGGAGTGAACCTGCTGGAATTTAGTAGACAAATATTCCAGGCAGTGGAAATTGCAAGGGCAAAGGCTCCCAGGCTGACTTGTCATGGTGTGTTAGAGGAGTACGAGTACACCTTCCACTGTTGGGGAGAAGGCAGCGGAGGAAATCAGAAGGACCACTTGGTGATTGCAAATATTCCGACTTCCTGAGAAAATGTATTTTATCCGTGGAATGGACATGATTTGTCTTCCATTTCTTTTTTTTTTTTTTTTTTTTTTTTTTTTTTTGCGGTACTAGGGATGGAACTCAGGTGCATTCTACCTCTGAGCTATAATCCCAGCCCTATTTTTTATTCTTTATTTTGAAAAACAGGGTCTCACTAAGTTGCGGAGTGCCTCACTAGGTAGCTAAGGGTGGCCTTGAACCCGGATCCTCCGGTCTCAGCCTCCCAAATGCTGAGATTACAAACAGGCACCACCATGCCCGGCTTTTGTCTTCCATTTCGAAAGGACCACTGTGACAACCATGTTGAGAACAGATTTGGGGAGGATATGATCAGGGGCTGGAGACTAGCTAGGAGGCCAGAGGTACAATCCAGGGGAGAGGGAATGGGGGTCTGGACCAGGTGGCCTGTAGTGGGAGCAATAGGAGGTGTCTGGATATAATATAAAGGAAGGATAAATATCATTTTTCTGATGGTTTGGATCTGATATAAGAAGGATAGAAGTCAAGAATGACTCCAAGGTATTCGGCCTGAGCAACTACAACAATAAAGTGGCGAATGAGGACTAGGGCCTCGGAAAGTCACAGGGATGGAACCGGGATGAGAGAGGTGGGGAGTCCAATTTGGACACATTGAATTTGATGTGTCTATGAGACATTCACTTAGGAACTGGAATGGGCATTTTTTTTTTGGCAAAATAAAAGCAGAAAAGGGGGGGAAGTGGTTAAAGGGGAAGGAAAGGAAGTCAAGAGGTTTGGGTTTTGCTTTTTGAAGATAGGAATTGGTGAAGTATAATTCTGTAAACCTGGAAGTTTTCCTACCAGGAGCAAGATGTGAAAGTGAAGGAGAAAGAGGGAGAGACTTTGCAGTCACGTCCTGAATAGAAGGGAGTTCGGATCTGGTGAGCCAGCGGAGACTCTGGCCTTAGACAGGAGGGCAGACAGGCCACGCACTGAGGCAGGAGGGAGGGCCAGGTGTCCAGATGCACAGCTACTAAGGAAATGCTAGGAGGTCAGCAGCTGAGAGTGAGGCCAGGAGAGGTGTGACCAGAGGTTTCCAGACAGACTGGTGATTTTTAAATCTCAGCTCATGACCTAATCACAGGCCTTTACATCAACTGTGTGATTTGAGGTCAACTTTGTGAATCTAAAATTGAAAAAAGGAGTCCACTGCATGTATTAAGAGCAAGGTCTGCAATAAGAAAAGCTTTATTTCAGTTGCATGAACTCATGTGGGTTTGATTGTAAAGCAGAAATGTTCTATTTAAAACGCTTGCCCAGGACAATGGGAGTAATTGAATAAGGGGCTGTCACGGTCCTTAGTTAATGGTCGTCAAGTTAACATATTTTCACGTAAAAAAGATCTCAGTTTTACAATCTTGGCATGGACCCTCCGAGAGGACCAGACCTACCACTCACCTCCCACTTGGTACCCCTTCCTCAGAGACCCACTCCCATTATAGGAAACCTTTCTGTTGGAGTACTTTCAAGGACAGGATGCTCACTAGCATTCAAGTTTTAGATGTCAGAAAGTAATGTTCTCCTCTATGATAAACGAGGGCCTCAGGGCACTCTCTGATGGATAAAGTAGTGAGTGGAGTATATGGCGATTAGGATTAGGCATTTGGTGTACTTATTATGCAGTATGATCTTATTATTTAATACCAACCTTGATGGCCCTTTCCCATTTCAGATACCTCTAAACCTTCTAAAACAAAGTCAGTAACAGAGCACTAAGCAATCTTGTTTTTATTCAAATGCTAGCTCAGAAAGGTACCGTTTAGCTTTTAAATTTTCTTTCCATTGCACTAATTTAGATGATTGAGCTAAGATTATTTGTGCCTGTTTTCTTCCTCTTTTAAGATTTGTTGCTGATTCTGCAAATGATTCCAATCAAATACAACCTTACTTAGAAAAAATGCATCCATTTTAAAGACTTTACCTGCTTAGGTGGTTAGCTTTCTCCTGTAAAATACAGTAATGTATAATATTTAGGAATATGTCAATAGGTGCTGTTAAAATAAACATATTTTTAATTCTAATGGGTTCAAGTTATTGTCTACTGTAATTTAGAATAATAAAAGTACTCCTCCAGTTCTACATTTTGCTTGATTGTTAAGAATGATTTTGAGATTAATTCAAAGCAATGTTCTATTTACCCGACCAATTTCCGAACCATTTATGAGGTTTTTTTTTTTTTTTTTTTTTTTTTGCGGTACTGGGGATTGAACACAGGGGCATTCTACCTCCGAGCTACACCCCCAGCCCTATTTTTTATTCTTTATTTCGAAACCGGGTCTCACTAAGTTGTGGAGTGCCTCACTAGGTAGCTGAGGCTGGCCGCGAACCCGGATCCTCCGGTCTCAGCCTCCCGAATGCTGGGATTACAAGCGTGCGCCACCACGCCCGGCTTATGAGGTTTTTTTTAAAGTACATTTCCCTATTGTAAAAGCAATATGAATCTTAGTTCATTAGACAGGATTTCAGACATATGTATTACACGTAAAGCATATTTCCCCCCTGCAATGTTTTTTGTTTATTCTGATTCATATAAATTGAAACACTAAACAGACGCAGAAATCAAATTTAATAGAGATTGAGGATTCATAAAACTGTACAGTCTGCCTACATCAGTAAGAGTAGGCTAATTCTTAACATTAAACATTTAATCTTAATCCACTTGTAAACCAAGATCAAGTAGTCTGAATCAGCCTTCTATAGTTTTGGGGATTAGTCCGTATTTCTAGGATTCCTTCAGTACTTTCACTTTTCTAAGTATGAGGAAAAGTTAAAATTGTAAAGCTGGAACATGAAATCCATATCTTATTACAGAGTATGGATCACTCTGTTATTCTTTACACCCTCAAGTATTTTTTTCTCTATAAAAAATGTTCCTATAGGAAGGGAAATAGGATCCATTCCTCTTCCAGTGCTCCTGAAGAGAGTGCTAAGATGGAAAGCTCTCTCCCCTTCCATTTTGCAAGCCTCAAGAAGTCGGCTGCTGAGTCAGAACCTCATTTCTACCCTGATGTGAGAAATCCTTCTCCCTTGAAAATTAATAAAGCCTCGGAAATGTTTAAATTAATCTCCCCGGGGGAAGGGGTGGGGATGCCAGGATGGATGTGTTGGGGAGGAGTCCCACAAGCCACCGTCCCGATGACAGCACACTGGATGCTTTTATAAAGAAACTGGAGGACTTGGAGCCGGCCCAGGGTTACCATGGGAGCTCGCCTCGGAACCCGTTCCATGCGTGTGTGTGCAAATAACCACACGCAGCCTTGTTAGATTGCAGAGACTTTGTTCCTCGTTAGTGAAGTGAAAATGTTGGGTACACAGGCTGGGCTCCAATGCTTCGCGTGTACTCTGCAGAAAACACCTTCGCGCAGCTGGAGTAAGGTCGATGACAGCATGCCACGCGCTGGGCTAAAAACGGAAATAAACCCAGAAGGCGCTTTCTAGAGCGGCTGGGACGGTTCCAAGTCGGGACGCGGTGGGGCGGAGGTGCGGGCACAACGCGGGGCTCCGCGGCCTCCAAGCCGAGCCCCGGCGAGCCAGCCTACGACGGGACCCGAGGCTGGGCCGTCCCGCGTCGCGTTCCGGGGCCCGCGCACCCAGAAGCGAGCCTCAGTTTCCCCGGCCGCCAGCCCCGCCCTGGGAGGCCGTCGGAGCCGCCGGGCCTCACGTGACCGCGGGAGGGGCGGCGCGTGGGACCCGGGCCGGCTTCGCGCGAACCCCGCGCCGGGAGGGGCCGTTGCCCAGGAACCGTCCGCGCCGCCCGCGCGTGCTCGCCCCCCCTGCGCGCGCCCGGGGGCTCGAGACCCCTGTTAGCCGGCCGGGCCCGGCCCCAACCGGCCCCTCTCGTCTCCCCGGCGCGGGAGGGGCCCGCGAAGGCGCGCGGCGCGCCCCCGGCAGCGCGAGCGCGCGCGCGCCTGGCCGCGCCGCATGCTAATGAGGGGCGGGCCGGGGGCGGGGCCGGGGGCGCGTGCCGGGACGCTCCGCGGGGGGCGGCGCGATTGTGAGGTGGCGCTGACGCACGTTCCGGGGTTCTTAAGCGGCGAGGGCGGCGGCGGCGGCGGCGCCCGAGCGGGTCTCGGGAGGCGGCGGTGACCGCCGCGAGGGGCGGCGGGGCCCCAAGTCGGTGCCCCGGCTCCGTATCAGTGTCCCTCTCTCACTGACTCCCCTCCTTCCACCACGGCCGCGCCGCCCCGGCCCCGGCTCCGGCGGCTTCCCGGGCGGGGCGGGGGACGGGGCGCTTCTCCTCCCGGGGCCGCCGGCCTCCTCAATGCGCGACTTCGGGTTCGGGGTGCTGCAGACCGCCCCGCTCGGCAGCGGCGGCCCCGGGTCCCCGTTCGGCGGCGGGGCGCAGCGCCCCCACGCCCTGGCCGCCGCCCCGCCGCCCCCCGCCACGCCCTTCGGCCCGCTCTCGCCGCCGCCGCCGTTGCCTGTCACCGGCTTCGCCGAGGCCGCCTCCCCCTTCTCCAGCCCCCTCGGCGGCGGCGCGGGCCGCCCGGCCGCTTCCTCTTCCTCCCCGCTCCCGGCGCATCAGCAGACCATGCAGGATGAGCTGCTGCTGGGGCTGACACAGCAGCCGGCGCGGCCGCTCTCGGGGGCGGCGGCCGCCGAGCAACTCCCCAACCACCACCCCGGCGGCGGCGGCGGCGGCGGCACGAACGCGGGTGTGACCCACCTCCTCCCCTCCCAGGACTTCAAACCGAGTCTGCACCACCCCTCCTCCTCCTCCGCCTCCTCCTGCTGCTGCTGCCGCACCTCCTCCCCGCAGGACTTCAGTAAGCGGCAGCAGCAGCAGCTGAGCAGCCAGAAGAGGAAAGAGTTGAGCCCTCCCCGCCTTCCCCACCCTCCGGACTCGAAGCCGCCGCCGCCGCTGCGCTGCCCGAGCCGCTTCAGCCCGCCGCCGCCCGGCGCGCTCCTCCAGCCGGGGCCGCTCGCCCAGCGCCCGCCGCCGCCGCCGCCGCCGCACTTGAGCCTCCCGCACCCGCAGCACCTCCCGCCGCAGGACTTCGCCCCGCGGCCGCGCCCGGCCGACCTGCCCCCGCTCCCGCAGCTCCCGCCCTCGCCGCCCGCAGCCCCGCGGCGCCGCCACGGAGGTGCGGGCAGCCCTCGCCAGACCCCGGCCGCCGGCGAGGGCCGCGCCGCCGAGCCCCCCAATGCGGGCTTGGCCGCCCCGACGCCGCCGGTGAACCCCGCGCCGGGCTCCATGGAGTCCCCCAACCACCCCCTGCTCAACAGCCCCGGCAGCCTCCTGCCCGCGGGGGCGCTCGGCGCGGCCGCCTTCAGCAGCCTGCAGAGCCCGGACCTCCCGCACCCGGGCGGCGGCGGCGCGGGCGGGGGGCCCCCCGGAGGCGCAGGGGGAGGCGGCCCCGCGTCGCCGCCGCCGCCGCCGCTGCCCGGCTTCGGCACCCCCTGGTCGGTGCAGCCCGCGTCGCCGCCGCCGCCGCCCCAGCAGCCGCCCGCGCCGCAGCCGCCGCCGCCGCCGCAGCCCCAGCCGCCGCCGCCGCCGCAGCCGCAGCCGCCCGGCTCCTCGGCCGTCCCCCCGGGCGCCGGCGGTGGCGGCGGCGGCGGCGCGGGCGGCTCGCTCAGCGCCATGCCGCCGCCCAGCCCCGACTCCGAGAACGGCTTCTACCCCGGGCTGCCGTCGTCCATGAACCCGGCCTTCTTCCCCGGCTTCTCGCCGGTGTCTCCGCACGGCTGCGCGGGGCTCGGCGTGCCTGCCGGCGGTGGCGGCGGAGGCGGCGGTGGCGGTGGCGGCGCGGGCGGCGGCGGCGGCGGCTTCGGCGGCCCCTTCTCGGCCCCCGCCGTGGCCCCGCCGCCGCCCGCCATGAGTTTACCTCAGCCGCAGCCCGCGCCGCCCGCGCCGCCGCAGCCGCCGAGCCGCAGGTCGCCCGTGAGCCCGCAGCTCCAGCAGCAGCACCAAGCGGCGGCCGCCGCCTTCCTGCAGCAGCGCAACTCCTACAACCACCACCAGGTAGGGCGAGGGGACGCGGCGATGGCGGCCGGGACGCGGGGCGGTGCGCGCCGTCCAGTGCGCACCCGGCGGGCGGGAAGCTTCCTTTTCTTTTTCTTTTTCTTTTTTTTTTTTTTTTTTCCGGGGGAGTTGGTGTCTCGGTCGCGCCACCGAGCCAGCCGCGGTCCCCAACGCCCGCCCGGGACCCGCACTCGCAGCCGCGGCCGCGCTGTCACCGCGGTGGGGACGCGGGGGCCTCCGCGGGGCTCGGCGCCTGCCCGGGGGACGGGGACGGTGGTCGGGGGGCCGCGGCCGTGGACGTGGACGGTGCAGGGGGGATCGGGCGCTCCCCCAGACCCGCCGCGTCCCCCGGCGCCCCGGCCCCTCTGGTGGAAGGGCTCCGTGGGCGCGCGCGTGTTGGTGGTGGACACTGAGAAATAACGCCGGGCAGGGTTTGTGTCCATCCGTGTCCTTCGGACTCGGGATCTTTTTTTTCTGTGGATCCCCTCCGTACAATGTTTGGGTGGCCGCCAGGTTGGTGAGTTGACCCTGGAGGAGCGGTTTATTGTTGTTATTTAAGTCTACCTAGCAATTATGTACTTGGATCGTTCGGTTTTAAGTCCACTTTCGTGATTAAGGATTGACTAGAGAAGCAAACTATTACCTTGTCCAGTGCTTGCTTTAACTCCTAAGTTTTTCCATTAACCAAAGTTTAAAAGCGTCAAGCTTTTTTTAAAAAAAGCGAATGCTGTCTAAATGAACCGAAGTAACAGTTAACAGTTTATCTAAATTGACCCACGTAACAGTTAACAGTTTCTGTTGAATCACTGGTTTCTCCCTGACAGAGAATATGGCCTATAGGGATTGAAAATATGGGATTTAGAAATAATATTCTACTTTTCCATGATTTACCTGATTGTGAGCATCTTTCTCTGGTGCCTCAGGCACTTCATTTTTTTTTTTTTTTTTTAGCTGAAAACTTGCCAGGGACATTTATAGTGAATTTGTATTCTTAGAATCATGATAGAGGACATTAGCATTAACATATACTATGATCTATATTTAACTCTAATCTGCTTTTGGACTAAAAGTGAGTCGGTTCTTCATCGAGTGGAAGAGGTGTTACAGCTTTTCATTTGGAATTTTAGGTCACTGGACGGGGAAAACTTAGTACACTGAATCATTTAGTAAGCGAAATAAAGCCCTCATGCACGGAGTAATTTGTCCATTGCTCCTCAGTTATGCTTCTGAACTATGTGAAGGGAAAAAAGAGTACTATATGTGCATGATTTTATTAGAGCTGGAAAGATTTTTGAAAGGTACTATAGACTAGTTTTTTAATTGTCTTTTAAGAAGTAGGTTCCATTTTAAGAGGACCATATTTATTGATTTTTAGTAAATGTATGGTCCATACTTTTATTGTCTGAGTCTTTGCACACAATTTTTAGAATATTAGCTTATTGACATTTTTAGCAGTTATTCATACTTCCTAAATATACATGCAGGAACCTACTATAGACTTGTGATGGATTTTCCATTCTTTAATGATTTAACTTTGCTTGCTATATGGATTCTAGCTTAGAATATGATTTCTTTTGAAAATGAATGAACTTAGTGACTTTAATGGAGACTTGTATTAAAATTATTAATAATCAAAATTGCTTATTTGCAGTGTATCTCAGTGGATCCACCTATTGGTAACATCAGATAATTGCGTAACAGTTCATGAAAATTAAGTGAAATAAAAACACTTTAAAAGTAATGAAATACCTTGAAAGTTGAGTAAACGATTTTTAAAAATGACCCATTTCATATACTTCCCTTATCCCAAAAGAGTTTTTAATTGATGTAACAGAATAATACCAAATGTTATCATTAGCTACTTTTATAGTAGTACAACTTCTTTTGAAAGCCTAAGGTCTAAAAATCTAACTCATAAGTGGGTTATTTTAATTAAGAAAGTCATATAATTAGTGAGAATCTAGTAGAATATGGTTCCTTTAAGATTACAGTATAGCTTATATTTAATGATATTCAAAGTTAATTTCAATTTAAAAGTACATTTTTTTCTTCATCTTTATCATCTATACAATTATCTCTGAAGGAAAAAAAATAACTGCATGATTCCCTTTTAGTAATTGGCATGAAATATCATTATATTTACGTAGAAAAGAGGGTAAAAACTTGCCCAGCGTTAAATATGATTTCAAAATCACAAGATGTTAAGATCTTTGCTTTTTGTAAGCAAGTTAACATATATTTTCTGTTGACTTTATGCATTTTGTTCTTTACGATCATATAAATTCTTAGCTAAGGTCTGCAATTTGAGTTTGAATTATAAGCTCTTTAAAGCCAATACTTTAAATAGATGTATTCTCCCCAGCCTCTTCTGAAACAGTCTCCTTGGAGCAGCCACCAGAGCAGTGGCTGGGGCACTGGAAGCATGTCCTGGGGAGCAGTGCATGGCAGAGATCACCGTAGAACTGGAAACATGGGAATTCCAGGAACTATGAATCAGATATCTCCATTGAAGAAACCGTTTTCTGGTAATGTCATAGCACCACCGAAATTTACTCGCTCTACTCCATCACTGACTCCAAAATCTTGGATTGAAGATAATGTGTTCAGAACAGACAACAATAGTAATACACTCTTACCCTTACAGGTAAGAATGGTATGTAAATGGCTTTATTTCTAATGTTAATCTTTCAAAATAGGGAGCTGGGTGGTGGTGGCAGTGGCAATAGAATAGTGAAATTAACAGAAAAAATTAAGTTTTAGTTTTAAGCACATAATTATCAGAAGGGGTGAAATACACAGAGAAAATTGAGAATGTGAAAAACTTTCTAAATGCAATGGAAAATAAGCTTAAAGTGTAGAAAAACCTTTCATGTTTCTTAAATACAAATTTAAGCCTTTAATTGTGACAGCTCCTTAAATGTAATGTGTAAATTTGTTAATCTCCAGTAGACCACCAAAATTTATTTCTCCTATAATATATAACTACTTATGGATTTGTTTATGATCAGCTGTCTGTTTATCAGAATATACTGAGCGCAGCTGTGATTATGGCAAAATAATATTGAAGTTTTTTTGCATCTAATTCAGATTTGTCTTCACTGATTCAGTGACCTTATTTTTTCTAGTTACAGAATACGGCCTAGTAGTTATGATGATTAGATAATTTTTTAGGCCTTTTAGCATTCTGTTGAAGTTCCTTATGGTTATTTCAATTATGGGATTTTATTTTATTTTCCCTAAAATCTTTCGAGGATGAAACAAAGATTTACAATAGAAAGAACTTTGATTGTTTTTTATTTTCATATTTTTTTTTTCTGGGTGGGTATGGGGAAGAGAATTGCTCATTTCTGATGAAAACTTCTATGCTATTGAAGGTGAGATCTAGTTTGCAGTTGCCAGCTTGGGGCTCAGATTCACTCCAAGATAGTTGGTGCACTGCAGCCGGAACATCCAGAATAGACCAGGTAGGCTGCACAGTGTATATTTTTCAGGATTTCGGCTAGGAGTTTAGTATTTACATTATGAGTAGGACTTATCATTTATTTTTAAATTATACCTATTTAAGCATATGTCAAAGGTTGTTAAATCAACTTTTTTTACAAAAGATCTCCTGATTTTCCTTAACATAAAATATTCATTTTCAAATTTAAAAGATTTGTAATCACTTTATATTTCTAAAGCATATTAAAATTTGGTTGTGGAAAAAAAGAGTTCTATACCCAAGAGCACCTGACTTTAAACATCAAACTAAACAGATTTTATCACCTTTCAGAATTACTTGCAATTAGGTACAAAATCATGTTTATTTAACATCCAGTTATACATTTCATGTTCTGTAAAACTTTCCAGTAAATTTTTTTGCCATGATATCTGCCATAGATTTTTCAACATTTGAAATATGTGAAATATATTAAGATATATTTCTGAAAAACCCTCTCAGTTCAGTTTTTTCATCTTTATAAAAAACTATATGGTATATTATTTCTTTGTTCTAAGTTTTATTACTGCTCTTGCATCCTTCAGGTAGTTACAAAATGCTCTCTTCCTGGTAATGAGAATTATTACAGGGCATAGAAAACTCAGTCCTTATATATGAGGATTCTTTATCACAGAGCCCAAATTTGATTGAGCTTAGATTTGATATTGTGTAAGTTCAGTGAATGGAGCTATGTTATCCTTAGCTAAGGCTCTTCCTCAGTTAATTTATCAACACAAGATAATTTGACATGTAAGGACTGTATAAGTAGAGTAATAATATATTTGTTAATAGCATTCTAGCTGAGAAGATTAGTGCTAACTTCAGTAATTCACCATTATCAGTTGTTTTAGACAATTACTTATTTATCAAAGTTGTCCTGCCAGAATCTCCACATAGAAATGTTATATTATATATTTTGCAGTTTATTATCTTATTAATATAAGTTAGCTGTCCATCTGTTTCTGCTTTTTTTTTTTTTCCACTATGACCCAGTTAACCTGAATCCATGATATTTTTATGGTAGCACTTAGGTTGTTCAAATTGAGTACATAAATGCCTAGGACATGGTATGTTAGAAAGGAAAATCATTATAATTATTTTGAAGGTGGTAAGGGCAGTCTTTTTAGAGACATGGTTATTCTAACTGTACATGCAGTAGGACATATATGCGCATATGTACATTTATATTTATATATATTTGTATGCACACATATGTATTTATATATACACGCATATATATGTCATAAAGGGTCCTTGTGAGGGCAGGGCCATAGACTGAGAAATTAGGTTATTGAATAGGTTTCAGTTGATGGAATGAGGCTGAAGAGTAAGAACAGGTGACAAGAAAAAGGAAGTTTTCAAACTTGATTTGGACTGCCACAGGACAAGGGCTTCATCCTTTCCACTTAGACTCCAGTCAAAGCCACTTTGCTTTTCCTGGCTTTATAATCTATAGTTGTAGTTCAATTTAGGAGAAGGATTTTGGTGCTTTAAAAATACATTTTTTAAACTTCTGAGATAATATTAGCACTTCCTGTGGACTCTTGGGTAGAAGTGTGATGTGATGAAGACAGTGGAGGAAAAAAGAGATAGTGGAAACTGGACTGCACTGGAAGGAAAGGAAGGATCTCCTGAAACCTGGATCTTGTACGTTTTTCTTCAACATTGAATGCCACCGTTTATGGGCTTTCATCTCTCTGGGTCGTAGTTTTCTCATCTATAAAAGGAGGACCTTGAACTAGGTCATGTAAGACCTTTTTAGCCAGTTCTTATGCTTTCTCTGATCTGTTTTGACCATTCCTTTTCCTTCCTGCTGTCTCACCTCCATCCCTAGCTTTTATTTATTTTTTTTTTATATAAGGGTCTTGGGTTATTGGGGTGGTGGTGCTAAGTCATTGGTCTAAGGCAGTGGAGGTAGTGTATAATCTTCTAGTCTTACAAGCAAAGTCATTGTCTCCTTTGAGTACCCTAAGGATCCTTATACATAATTTGTTCTGTGTTTCCATCTTTCCATAAAAGGTTGAGGTATTTGAAGTTGAGGTTCATAAAAATACAGCAGCAGCTACAAACTGGATTGGCATTTTAAAGTGTTGAGTAGTTCTTTATTATTTGTCAAAATTGTAGAAAATGTTTAATCACTTAAATATCTGGGAAGCTTATTTTCGTTTCTGACCTTTTGTCAGTGTATACAACATTTTAATAATATTTTTGTTAATGAAAGTATTATTTTAGAACATTTAACTTTTATTTCCTTGAGTCCCAAACTGATTAGGTCTAGAAAATACTGAATTATAGAGCTGAAGACTTAATTCTTATAGCTTGGATACTTCAGGCTTTACCTATACCAAGATCTGAACATGCACTTGAATTCAGTAAATGGGAAAGAAATAGTTCCATAGATTGGTTTTATTTGTAATTAAAATTTTCATGAGTTGGCATATTTTTATTTTGAATAAGATTTTTTAGTGGAAAAGCTTCAAAGTTAAAATGATTTAAAAAGCAAGCATAGTATATTGTTACACATATTTCTGACATTAAGATTATTACTATTACTATTACTATTATATTTCTTACTAATTTTTTGTAGGCTCTGGATTTGTTTACTTTAAAACACTATTATCTAGTTATCCTTATAACATCATACTAAAAAATGTGAAATCTAAATTACCTTAAAATGGAATTTTCAATTGGAAATTAGTTACATTATGTTTATTGATTAGAACTCTAATATTTTAAATAAAAGAGTAGATGTTCTTTTAGCTGAGGTTCTTATTACTTACAGGCTTATATGTGGCACATCAGTTCACTGTACCCAAGGCAGCATCATGCAAGCGTGTGAAGTTCATAAATGCATGTTGGCCTCTCCTGTAGCTAGAGGAGTATCAGTATATTCAATTCTATATTTTTGTTCTTCATATAAATTACCTTGAATTAATTGGAGATATTTTGTACTGATACTTAATATCTGAGCCATTATAATATTGTGATACGTGAGTTTGGAGATCTCTCTCAGAAAATATATTATTCAAGTCTTTGTTCCCCTACATGAAAAGCAGTGTATAGTAACAGACCATTTGCAGTATTTCATCTAATAAAGCATTAAATTGTTCCATTCTTAAACCAGATGATCTTCAGGGACATAGGTACTCTTCAGACTTACACACTGACTGAAAATGAAAGAGAATGAGCTCTTGTGTACATGTTTTGAGTAATACATACTCTCTTATTATGTTTCTTATTCTGTGTTTAGTTCTTTAACTATACTTGAAGTATTTTCTTTTTTTTTTTTTTTTTTTTTTTTTTTGCTGTACTGGGGATTGAACTCAGGGGCATTCTACCTCCGAGCTACACCCCCAGCCCTATTTTTTATTCTTTATTTTGAAACCGAGTCTCACTAAGTTGCGGAGTGCCTCACTAGGTAGCTGAGGTTGGCCGCGAACCCGGATCCTCCGGTCTCAGCCTTCCCGAATGCTGGGATTACAAGCGTGCGCCACCACACCTGGCTTATACTTGAAGTATTTTCTGTTTACATTTTGTTTAATAGTTGTAGGTACTAGAATAAACTTTGCCAAATTTTGGCCTTATCAAATAAAAGAAATTAGAATGACTATCATAGCACCTTTGTTGAGATTCAGAATACATAAAAGAAGTTCAGGAAATATATGTTCATGGTGCATGTAATAGTGTCTTAATTACTCTTGGGATACATGGAAGGAATGTAACTATTCTTTGCCTTTGGGAAAGTAAGAGTCCAGTTGAATAAATAAGGTGTCTGTGTGGAACAAGAAAGAACGAGATGAGAGCATATTAGATTGCCTGCTAGGTTGTGTGGTTAAAGCAGAGTAGCAAGTCGTCTGCCACCAGTTCTGTGCAATAACATTGTGCAGTCAGGAATGTATGATTAGTGCGCACTTAAAATTGGAAGCAATATCAGCACTTCGCATTTTATATTTAAGTAAAAAATAGAGAGCTAAACACAAACATTGATAGTATGCTGGTAAGCTGATCTTTCTACTTGTACGGAAGAATGCATCTGGTGTATCAGTAGATGTGTGAATATAGGATTTTTCTATTGTCTGTCTCCTTTTTCTTTGGTAGAATACTTAATTTCAAGAGGAGCAGCTTCTACTTGAGTACTTCTTTTGCAATGAAACAGGTTTTTTTAATATATCAGAGCAAAAAACGTCCCATGAAAAAGTTCCCTTGTAATTAAGTTTGAGTTCCTTTATCATACTGATCTAATATTGTACATAAACTTCCTTAATTTTATAATCTTTTCTTAGGTCATCAAAATTAAGATTACTGTGTTCTGTCTTTTCAGCCTTTCCTTTTTTTTTTTTTTTTTTTTTTAAAGTACTGGGGATTGAACTCCAGGACATTCTACCACTGGGCTACACCCCTAGCACCTAGCACTATTTTATTTATTTACTTGCTTTGTTTTGAAGCAGTGGTTCAATAAGTTGCTAAGGCTGACCTCAATCTTGCAGTCCTCCTGTCTCAGCCTCCCAAGTACTAGAATTACAGGTGTTTCCCACCATGCCTAGGTCTTTTTTCAGCCTAAGACTTTATTGGAGCTCCAATAATTTCCTATAGCTAATGTCTAAGTTTAATAAAAACAAAATATATATTAGACTATAAAAGGTTATACTTTTTTTTTTTTTTTGCATTCTATCTCTGAGCTATACCCCCAGCCCTATTCAGTAGTTTTTTATTCTTTTTATTTTGAAACAGAGTCTCACTAAGTTGCGGAGTGCCTCACTAGGTAGCTGAGGCTGGCCGTGAACCCGGATCCTTCGGTCTCAGCCTCCCAAATGCTGGGATTACAAGCGTGTGCCACCACGCCAGGCTCTCACCAATGTGTTTTAATATTTTTCCTGTCCGTTGTTGTAGGATTCTGTAATCTCTTTCTAAAAGCCCATTTATTTGATTCTTTTCCAGACAGTTTTCATATTTTCTTTTCTTTTTTATTTTATGTTTATGTAATACTGGAGAGTGAACCTACACCCCCAGTAGGCTGTCTCACTAAGTTGCCTATGCTGGCCTGGAACCTGCGAGCCTCCTATTTTAGCCTCCCGAGTAGTTTTCATATTTTAAAATACATTGGGTATAAACCCTTCCTCAAAGAGATGAAATAATTTGGCAATTTTCAAGTAACCACATAGTAGTAAATATAAGTTGCTTTGCCATGACTTTCTATATTTATTTTTACAAGTCAGTGTCAGTGTGTTTATAGTTCTTTAAAATTATCTGAGGACTTCTAGTTTTTTTTTTTTTTTTTTTTTTTTAGCCACTAGCAGTTTCACAAATACAAACTTTTCTAATATCTTTACTTCATAAAAATACATACTTCTTTTTATAACCAGATTTCTTTCTGGTTTTACAGAAGTCAGATTTTAACCCACACAGTTTACTTAATGGAATTATCTATATCTTATGTGTATGAGCTTATAAGTTTCATTAAATTTCACAAAGTGCTTTTGCAGTGTCGTGAGTTATTGCCCTAGGCTGTTTTGTGTTTTTTCTTTAAGAATCACGTGAGATGCAGTGAATGCTTAACAAAGTAAAACTCAGCTAATAGTTTTAATATAGCTTTGATGTTATCTTGAAGTCAATTTGAGATTTTGGAAATAAGGAATTTTGTAAGTGGGCATCTCATTGTTTTATTTGGATATGCCATTCAAACTACAGTCATTAATGAATGGTAATTGATATTTATTGAACAGCTTAAGATTTTTCCCTTTTGTACCTTAAATATTGTCCATGACCTATTGACAGTGTATATAGAATTCTTTCAGTAGTTTTCCTGTGCTCCATAGCAAGATCATGTTCCTGGCAATGTATGTGGAAGGTGTCTACCACCATCTCCCAGGAAAAGCATGTTACTTGAGAAATATCATTTGGGTGATATTAATAGTCACTACTGAGATTAAGGTCATAGATTAACTAAAGATGGGGCAGAGGTTAATTCTGTTCAAAGTCAGCCTGAAAAGATAGCTCTGAACCATAACACATTTTCTGTCTTAAGAATTTAGGGTAAGTAGGATATATAGTACTTTAAGGTATTTTTAATTATACTCTTAACAGGATACATAATATCTTCTAAGGATTTTTTTTGCTTAATTATATGAACGTTACTTTTTATTATAACAGTTTGTATTTTACAATTCTATTTTAAGTACATCTTGGAACTTTGAATATTGGGTGGTTGGAAATTCAGGTTGATGGCAAGGCCTCATCTGATGCTTGCTATAGCTTAGTCACTTAACATTTGACTACTTATTCCACGGAGGAGTCTAAGAAGGTTTATAGTCCTTTATAATTATCATTTTAAAAGTATAATCTTTACCCTCATACAACTCTCTTCTATGTTTTTACAAAGTTTTACAGAAGAGATAAAGTATTCATTTAATAGATACTTGAAAGCTGGCGTGTCCTGTGTTTAGAAGTTCGCTAGCCTTAATTAACTTAGATATTAAGTGGTAGAGTCAGGAAAACCAACAGATTAGTTACGAACACAGTATAGTAGAAACACAGATGTGGAAATATTTGGAGATATTTCTAAAACTACAGGTCATTTTTGCTGAAGGACCATCCTTTTATCTCGTCCCGTTTTACTTCAATTATTGCTACAGTACTTTGAATCTTTTTCTACAACTTTTTTTTTTTTTTTTTTCGGTACTGGGGATTGAATTTAGAGGCATTCTACCTCCGAGCTACACACCCATCCCTATTTTTTATTCTTTAATTTGAAACAGGGTCTCACTAAGTTGTAGAATGCCTCACTAGGTATCTGAGAGACTGGCGGTGAACCCAGATCCTCCGGTCTCAGCCTCCCGAATGCTGGGATTACAAGCATGCGCCACCACGCCTGGCTAATCTTTTTCTATAATTTTTAAAGGCATTAATTTTTAGGTATTGTCTGGTATGGCACGATTATTTTCTAGAAGGTGGATCCAGAACCTAAAAAGGTTTAGTTACATAAAAGACTACAAAACTCAGTGTTATTTGTAGTGTGGTCTATATGGCAGCAGCATCAGTATCACTTGAGAACAACTATAAATTCTTAGACACTGCTCCAAACCTCCTGAATCAGACTCTGTTGATGTGTTTCAGCAGTCTGTATTAACCAGCCTTCCAGATAATTTTGAAGTATGCTCAAATTCTGGAAGCACGGTTTTAGTTCATTGATCCTCGGTGCCTCCTTCACCAACAAGGTCACTGTTCTCGTGAACAGTTATTATTGATGGCTGTTATTCCTCGGGGGTTTTTCAGTAAAAAATGAACAAGAGGACTGATGTAGTTAAGTGGTGATAAAGCTGGAATAAGAGCTTGCTGTCCAGCATTCTTTCCATCATTGTCTTACTTTTTATCAATTTTAGCTCATTGACAACACCTTGTATTGCAGTACTGAATCTGAGCCCCTATCTTTAAAAAGCTAACAACCCCAATTGAAACATAAGTAGAGTACATGTATGAACATGTTCTCAGGAAAACGTATGTTTTTCTTCAGCTCTCTAAAGAACTGGTTCTGAGTCTTCTCAGGATTGTGGACCCATTTCCATGTATACTGCATTGAATATATTCTTAAAGACTTCTGGTCTCCCTTGAAGCCCCACAGATCCAGGTTAAGGGAGTGCCTTACTTTGATTTCTGTGAGACAACTTTTTTAAAATTAATTTTGTGATTGTTCCATTTCCATTTTCTGTGGTGGTATCATTTGTTGAGAATTTACAATGGCCTATCCTGTCTCCTTCCCTTGTACATATGCTTGCACACACACAAACATACACAAGCAGTTCAGCAATAACACTGATATATTTTGGGAAACAACTGCCAGACTATTTGGAGTCTATGAAGGACAACTTGCTGTGGTAGTTTATGTGTGTGTGTGTGTGTGTATGTATACATATACATATAAATGTATGTATTTTTAGTATACATTGAGTCTTTGTTGAGCAAAATAGAGTGCAAATTCACAAGCAGTAAATATTTAGATTTATTCTGGTAGGCAAGTAAAGGGATTGAACATTCATCAAACAAGACTTCTGACAACATCAAAGACTTTGAGACTTGAAGTATGAAATGTAGTGAGTTGAGAGTGTTTTCCTTCTCTCTTCCATCTGCCTTCTTTTGTAAGGGAGTTGGGAAAGTAGGGTTATAAAATGGAGAGAACAACATGGCAGCACTTTGGAAAGTGAGATTTGAATAGAAACGTTTTTAGGCATTAGTCTTTGTTTTGGTGTTAATATCTCATGCTTTTGATTTTTACTATATAAGATGTTTTTTTTTACTATATATGATGTTTATGTATTCATTGTTATGAAATTCAAATGTCTTAAGTCAAATAATATAAAATGTCTAATAGATGTTTAAAGTATGGTGCAATTAAATCCTTTTCCCCCATTTTTTTTTTCCAAGTGCCACTATCTGTCTTCTGAGATATGAGAAAAATTTAGAAGTTAAATAAACTATTAAAAGTGCCTTCTGTATGAATTGCGTTTTAGGAATTCTTATAGAGAATGAGAAAAGAAATCATTTTACTGTATTGCATTACTACTTCCAGTGAAATTAGATTACTTTTGATCACTTCCAATGAAATTAGATTACTTTTGATAAGTAATATAAGAGAATTTAGCTAGTATTTTTAACCATTTTTTTAAAATTGCATAGGTCTTAAGTCTTGTCTTTTCTTTCAGGATCGAAGTAGAATGTATGACAGTTTGAATATGCACTCTTTGGAAAATTCCCTTATTGATATTATGAGAGCAGAGCATGATCCTCTTAAGGGTAGGTGACTTTAAAATAATTTTTATATTATATACCAATTTATTTGCTTATCTTTTTCAATTTTTATAGGAAACTGAACACTAAGTAGCACCTATATCAACTAATTGTTAATAGCATTGAAAGAAATTTCATTAAAGGCCTTGTTTCCTATGTATATATTTAGTGTGTACATGAAAAAAGTTAGTAATCATTTTACATTTCTTTATGAAATATTTCCCACTGTCTTTTATATTAATGGTGAAAATCTATTAAACTGTGTTGACTTGAACAAAGAAGGACATTAGTTATTTATTGCTACATAATTATCTTAAAACTTAGCAATTTAAAACAACAAAACATATTTACTACCTTATACAGTTTTGGTGGGTCAGGAATAGAGGAGCAGTTTAAGTGGTTGTTTTGGGTAAGAACTTCTCATTTGAATTAAAATTATGAATTGTCTTATGAACTTTCTGCTTTTTTATTCTATAACGCTAATAATTCCCTTAGAAGAATTAGCCTATAAACTCTAGAACTTCTGCATTGGCAGCAAGGTGGTGTGCAGCTAAGCTGATAATAGTGATCCTGGATTTTGTTCTGTTACTGAATTTTGCTTGTGTTTCTTGTCTTTCTAACTCCTTCATTTTAAGGAGCTTGAGAAGCTGAGGGATAATTAGTGGTTGTTGTTGATGTATGCTAATGATAATTTTCCTTCCAAACTAATATAGTTATACTTTGGGGCATGAGGGATTTTTTGTTTTTGATTCTAACCAAAATTCAGCTTAGTTTTTTTCAGTATTTCTCTGTGGGGGTCTTGTTCTTTTTTTACTAATGTGCTGACAGCTTTAGTGGTGTTTGTCTTGAATCTACAATTTAAGAGTAGAATCTAACAATATATGAGTAAGAATTTCCCTCTGTTTTTCTGTTTGTCATCTCCAGAAAGAAAATTTTTAGAAATTCTAATACTATATAAAATCAAGATTATTAGTTGTTACTGATAGATAATAAAAAGATTTTTATTATTATTTATTTTCATCTTTAAAAGGCTTTTCGAGGATATTAGAGAAAATACTTACTGCATCATCATCAGTTTTTCTTTTTTCTACTCTGGGGAATTATAAAAGTAGAAGACAGATTAAGAGAATACCTTCAAAAAATGAAAGCAGCAAAAGTCTAATAATTTTTTAAAAATTAGAAATGAATTAAAAATTTTTTGTTAAAAAATTATCTTTGGCTGTGGGAAGGGGAAAGACATACCCACCTTTAGGAATCATCATGTGACAAATCTGTTTCTAATTAGAATATTTTATGTTCTGCATATATTATGGCAAGGAAAAAAGAAAAAAATGGCATTTGACAAACCTCTACAAAAGGAAAAGCTGGTACTTCTGCAAACTGGCATCATACTTTAACCTACTGAGTGCTGCCACTTAAGAGTTTTTTCTTCTTTTTCTTACTAGAACAATCTCCTCTGCTTCCTGCAGTAGCATATGCATATTTTTTCTTCGCACACTCAGATCATTACATGCTTTTTTTTGTTTTGTTTTGTTTTGGGTTTGGTTGGTTGGTTTTATGTTCCTCAGTAGCATAGGCCAAAGCGAGGTGGTGGCAAATGGAAGAAACATAGCAGGGTTAACCCATGCATTTGTTTCCTTTTCTTTTTTTCCATTCCTCATCTTTAGAGCAGCACTTACCTTTATCCAGTTTCTTCTGATCCCATTCAGAAAATTTAATACAAAAGAATTCTTTATTTTCCCATAGGAGAAGAATGAGTGAGTTCTTTTACCTTTTTAAATTTTTTTTTTAGCTGGGCATGGTGACACATGTTTGTAATCCCAGTACTTGGGAGGCTGAGACAGGAGAATCACAGGTTCATGGCCAGCCTCGGCTACTCAGGCCCTCCACAACTTAGCGAGACCCTTGCTTCAAAATAAAGAATAAAAAATAGGACTGAGTGTGTAGCTCGGAGGTAGAATGGCCCTGGGTTCAATCTCTAATACTGCAAAAAAAAAAAAAAAAATTAAAAACCAATCATTTTCTCATCTCCCTTATGGGATCTAATGAAAAAGGAGAAGGACATTGGTAAATATTTAAAATGAATTCCCTTTTCCCTTTCCTCTCTATTTTGATGGTAAAAGTTTTAGAAAAAATTTAACTTAATGAGAGATTTATATTAGTTACCTTGCTAATATTGCAAAACAACCCCAGAATTTAGCAGCTTGAAATAACAATAAACATCATCTTAGACAATTTCTGTAGGTTCGAATTTGGGAGCAATTAGATCTGGCTGAGGGTCTTTCATGAGGGTTGCAGTCAAGAAATTGACTGACCCTGCATTCAACTTCAGACTTGACCGCACTGCAGGATTCCTTTCCGAGATGGCGCATTGATGTGGTTGGCAAGTTAGCATAGGCTGTCGGCAGAAGAACGTAGTTCATGGCCGTATGGAACTCTCCACAGGGCTGCTGAAGTTTTCTCACAACGTGGTTGCTGGTATCCCCCAGAGTGAGTGATAAAGCTCAATGTGAATGCCTCAGTGTCTTCTGTGACCTAGCCTCAGAAGTCTCATGCCACCATTTCCACAACATCCTGGTAGCTGCATAGGTCAGCTCTGCTACTCAAGAGATGGGAACTCTAGGAGGCAAGGATTGGTGGAGGCCATCATGGAGGCTGACTACTACAGAGGTAAAGGGCAGAGCCATAAAATTGCATTTGATTCTACTCTAGGTCCAAAAGAAAAGAGAAGAAGGTCTCTAGAATGTGAAGGAAATGGCCAGTTACTCCCTTGAGAACTGAGTGATTATGCTAGTAGAAGCATCTTCTCATCCCCACTCACCCCCACAATGCTTCACTGCAGTTTCATTTTCTTAATACCCCAAAAGTTTTTACAGACCCATAGAGAATCTCAATTGTTTATTATTCAGGTTTCTATGATCTAGAATAGCTGGTGCAAAGGGTCTAGTTTTGTTGGAATTGTACAGATGTAAAGTGATGGCAACCAAAGAGAACTCTGAATGCACTCTCTTCCACTAAATGTGCTTCCTTGGCTGTACACTGTGTAACGCAGACACAGTCTCTGCCTTTGTGAAATGTTCAGCCTATTGGGCAAAGAGACGGAGACCTTACACACGCAATATTATAGATTGTTGGGAATACTGTGGAGGGAGACTGTAAGGTGCTTAGAGAGATAATAAATGGAAGTACTTAATTTAGATGTGGGGTAAAAGCAGCTGCAATCTGAAGCCTGAGCAGCATAATGACAGAAAAATATTGAGAAGAAAGTGTCAGCTGGACAAAGCGACCAACACGTGCAAACAGATGGATGAGGTTGTCACATCTGAGAAACTAAAAGAAGGCTCGTTCTGGCTCAGCTTGTTTCCTGCTGCCTGATGCAGATTGGGTGTGACCAGGCTCAGGCTCACTGTCAAGTGCTTTGCTGTCCTTTGCTCTGGATTGAAAACACAAAACACGAAGGAAGACACTAGAATGTGCTTTTCTTAGTGTGAGTGGCGCTGACCGATCTGCTTTATTCTGCAGTGATTTCTCTCCATTCACATCCTATTTTCTGATAACTGTCTTGATTCTATGCAAAATGTTTTTCTTTTCAAAGGAACAGCAAGCATGAAGTTTTTAATGGCTATAGAAAATCATGCTTTGCCAAGTACAGTTTTGTAATTTTGCAGTTTTATATTTACATAGCTATTTAAATAATCCATGATCTTTTTATGTTTGTGTGAGTCAGTTCATTCTCCTTTAAACAAAAGAACAAAACAGATCATTGTTAAGCTCTTTTTCTGCCTGCCCCCAACACTGTAAAAAGGTCTCACTGTGTAAGCATTTTTACCAAAAATTGCTTATGTCCTCCTCAGAGTATAAGGACTCAATTTTTTTAACTTCAGCTCATGAAAGTTAACTTGAAAAGTATAGAAAGAAATAGTTTAATAGTTCTTGAGAAAACCTGTCTCAGCAGGTCATAATGTCTTTACCAGTTTTCCCTGAACAGTTTAAGGAAATTCAAGAAAAAGAATTTCTAATGTAGTTTTTTTGTTTGTTTGTTTGTTTTGCGGTACTGAGGATGGAACCCAGAGGCATTCTACCCCTAAGCTACACCTCCCAGTCCTATTGTTTATTCTTTATTTTTTTTTGCGGTACTGGGGATTGAACTTAGGGGCATTCTACCTCTGAGCTATACCCCCAGCCCTATTTTTTTTTTTATTCTTTATTTTGAAATCGAGTCTCACTAAGTTGTGGAGTGCCTCACTAAGTAGCTGAGGCTGGCCACGAACCTGGATCCTCTGGTCTCAGCCTCCCGAATGCTGGGATTACAAGCGTGCGCCACCACACCCGGCTTTATTCTTTATTTTGAAACAGGGTCTCACCAAGTTACGGAGGGCCTCACTAAGTAGATAGCACTGGCCTCAAACCCGATCCTCCAGTCTCAGCCTCCCAAATGCTGGGATTACAAGCATGCACCACCATGCATGCTTTTAAAACCTTTATTTACTATGAGTCTTTGTGTATCTAATGTCAGTTTCATTAATTACTGATTGCTGACCTCCTATTTTTTAATGTACTTTTATTGGTGCATTATGGTCTCACATCATAATGTATATCATGTTAACATTGACTCCTGTTTTTTAAGACTTTCAAAGTAAGAACCTCTCTGTATTTTAGGGATGTGAATCCCTGAGGAAATAAGCAATTACTGCTATAAGATTCTAAGTAGTTATTGTAGTACCAAATTCTTTTCTTTCACTACTTTTTCTGTGTTTCTCTTTGTTGATCTTAATAGAAGATTGAACTACAAAGTCACAAAATAACTTGCTTAAATTTCTAAACCTTCTTTGTGGACACTTGTATTTTGGAACTTAAGAACTTTTGAGCTGGACAGAAGTTCTCAAACTCTGAGAGCAGGTTAACCACACAGGGTTCTAGGCCACCTCTAAAGATTGTGTATTGCCCAATGTGTAAAGAGAAGACTTGGAAACTATGGTATCGTAAAGCAAGGGCCAAGAAACCTATAAATGCAGTGAAAATTTAATACATCAGTCAAAATACAGCACAATGCAAAATAGAACAAACACTTCAGTCTCAAGCATTTTGGATAAGGGACACCTAACCTATACTAGAATATCTTCTTAAAAAGATAATTGAGGAAGAACTAGTGTTTATACTTTTGGTTTTTGAATAAAGTATTTCCATTTATTTAAAAAGGAATAGTAAAATTTACATATTATTTCCTCCACTGATTTTTCTTTTGTTTTTCTTATGACCGCTAGCCTTTGATAAGAAAAATAGTCATTAACTTTACAGTCAGTTGTATTTATATAGGATACGTATACATTTTATCAAATGCATTGTGACATTGCGATGTGAAATCTGAATACTTACTTCAGCCTCCAGCTATATTCACAAGTTCAAGTTCTTTTTTTTTTTTTTTTTTGCGGTACTGGGGATTGAACCTAGGGGCATTCTACCTCGGAGCCAAATCCCAGCCCTTTTTTTTATTCTTTATTTTGAAACAGGATCTCACTAAGTTGCGGAGGGCCTCATTAAGTAGCTGAGGCTGGCCGTGAACCTGCGATGTACTGGGATTGCAAGCGTGGGCCACCACGCCCAGCTCACAAGTTCATCTTAATGAAATTATAATTTACAAGAGTTTAACTTTGGTTATCAGAATATCTTCAGACTAAAAATGAAAATAATGTGGTTGTAGAAGTTATAGTTTTAAAAAACTGATTTGAAATAAGGTAGCATGAGTAGAAATTTTTAAGTTTTCTTTTTAGGCAGTTGTTTTATCAATATTATTAAATTTGAGAGCATAGTTATTTGAATTATGATAGGTTCTAATTTCATTTTTTAAAAACTGAAGCCTATCAGACAGAAATTACAGTGAATTTTCTTAAAATTATATTGATTTGGAATGTAAAATGTACTTACTAAATGTCTGTCCTTCACATGTCTGTCTTATGATATTAAATATATTGATATTTATTAATTTTAAATGAACAATAAAACAATGCTTCTAATATATAACTTAGTGATAAAAATAAATACTTGGAATGATTAGACCTATGAATTTTAAGTGCCTTTAGTATGAAGAATGGATAAAGAGTATCTGAGAGTCTTTCTCTCAAAGTATAGCATTTAACCCTTTTCTGAATGTTTGTTATCTTATTACCAAAAGTAATTATTTATTAAAGAAAATTTGGAAACAAATTATTTAAGTTATCAATAGTCTCATGAACTAAAATAGCTGCTATTGGTATTGTATTACTTAATTTTTCTAATTGTTTCTTTTTCTATATATAACCTAAAATATTTGGAATATTCAAATCTTTACCTTCCCTACAACCTTGTTAACTTAAAAATTAGCTAAAAAAAAAAAATACACACACACACACGCACATTAAAAGGCCAAATAGTGCCACAAGGCTTATATTTTACAAAATAGGCTTCTTCCTCATTCTTCTCTCTCCACCAATGATTCCTGTTTATTAGAAACTTTGAACTTTTTTTTTTTACTGATTCCTCATGTAATTGTTAGTAAATAATATGCCCGTGCTTCTAGACTTTTTTACATTTGAGGTATTAATGCATTGATAACCTACTGTGACTTACCCATCCCCAACTTTTCTTCTTATTCTATTCTTTCAAAATTATTATAAAACTACTTTCATCTAATTGAGGGAATATATTACTGAGATATAATGCAAATACTATTCATAAATCAGCTTTGCATGTTTCATACTATAGTATACCATTTTTTTCCTCATATAATTTTGTTTTTACTGAAATTAGCCATTAACTTTTCTGGTTTGTTTGCTTAAATTTCTCAATACTTCCTAGGGAGGCACTCCGCAACTTAGTGAGACTCGGTTTCAAAATAAAGAATAAAAAATAGGGCTGGGGGTGTAGCTCGGAGGTAGAATGCCCCTGAGTTCCATCCCCAGTACCGCAAAAAAAAAAAAAAAAAAAAAAAAAAAATTTTCTCAATACTTAATACTAATTCATCCTAGAATTTATCTATAGAACTGTAGAGCTTCTTACAGGACATAAAAACATATCAGTCATTTTTTCTTCCTACTTCTGGAGGAGGATACTTCTCGTAGTCCCCTCTGTAGCTCTCTTATTTTGAGACTTCCACAGTCTTGGGAATTCCTTTTTCTGTGTAATCCATGTCCTTTTCTTAATGGTTCCTACCTTTGTTTTGATGGACTTTGAAAACATATGTATACCTACATAAGATGACAGACCAGCATATAATTAAATATTAGTAATTTTGAATATTGAAGGCGTTGTTTTATTACCTTAACTTTAGGGTTGCTATCAGTATGATGTTATTCTGAAATCTATTAGTTTGTTATTCTGAAATCTATTAGTATGAGTAGCTTGTTTTTAATTTTTTTCTGAGCACTTTTGGGATCATGTAGTTCTGAAGCTTTCCTAATGAAATGTGGGTCATGGTGTGCATATGTGCCTTTCATTTCCTACTTATTGAGATGCACATTCATTTGGATGCTTTTAATGCAAATGCCCATTTCTTTAGTTCTTGGAAATTTGTGGTATCACTTCTTTGATAATTTCTTCTTCTTTTTTTTTTTTTTTAATTCTTGTTCTTTAAATGTTAAGGCTCCCATACTTACATCTTTTTTTCTCCATTTGCCATTGTTTTATTTTTTAATTTGCTTTTGTAGAAATATGCTTATCCTCTTAGATTTCAACCCATCTATTGAGTTTTATATTTTAAACATTTTTACTGATTATTTTTTAAGACAATTCTTTTAAATCCTCTTTTAAAACAATTTTCAGAACTTCCTATCATGTCTTTTTTATTCCTGTTTGATTTTAATCTCTCTGAGGATATAGTATTTGAGGATTATTTTTCTAGTTCCTTGTATTATCTGTACTTCCTCTTGTTTCTCTTTTCTATTAAATTTTTCTCATGTTGGAAGTTTTCGTTAAATATCGTATAGTCCTTTACTGTCTGATCATATTTAAAAGTAAAATGCAAAAATGGGTATGTAGTTGAGTTTAGTAATAATTTCAATAACGTGATCACAGAAGACCTTCCTTCCCTTTCTAGGTTTTTCCTTGTGGTGTGGGAAGTGGACCTAACTGGTCTAACTGGTAGCCCTCATTGAAGAACTATAAAGTTGGCTATGTGGTTCTGTGGTTCTTTTTAAAAATTAACGATTACCAACTCTCCTTCTTTCCTGTTTTCACCCTACATCTACCCTAAGTGATACTCTGAGCCTATCCTAATGTCTCTACAGTAAATGGCTTTTTTCTTGATGGCCTGATGGCCTTTCCCATATATATTAGTTTAGGTTTGTGTTTTCAGTGATTTCATTTATAACTTCCAGATAAACATGGTCCTTATATGATTCCATTCTCTTTGTCCTGATGGAGTTAGGCCTTTAAAAACCCTCAGTTTAGAGGTTTCAGAAAGCAACATAGTAAACTGTTGTAGTAAACAGTTCTCCATGTTCAGGTGAAAAGTCTCTGCAGTCCTACTCAGTTTGTGCTTCCTCAGCAAAGTCTCCCTTGCTTTCCACTCCTGAGTAGATTATGTTGTGTTAAGGACTTTTATAAAATGATACCTTTTGAATCAGAGTGCCTTTTTCATTTATTTTAGATATAGTACTTTGTTGTAGTTTGTTTTTTAATATATATCTATGAGGCTCTTATAGGAACAATGACTGTTTTTGCTTTACCTTGAATTATAGGAGCAGCCCAATAAATTATTAGTTCAATGATTAAACATTTTTCTATAATAATTTTTATTTTTCATAAATATTTGTTTAGTACTTTAAAAATGATCATATGGTATCTCTGCATGCAAAATAATTTGCATAACCATTTCATAACAATTAAATATTTAGGTATTTTAAGTTTTGAAATAAATTATATTAGCTTTATATGTGTTCATTTTCATAGAATAAACTTAGTACATTTGTTTTTGAGACTTTAGACAGATGTACAGATGCTCCTTGATTTTTGATAAGTTGAAAATATTGTAAGTCAAGAATGCATTTAAGCCAGGCATGGTGGTGCTTGCTTGTAATCCCAGTACTTGGGAGGCTGAGACAGGATTGCAGGGTCACAGCCAGACTCAGCTACTTAGTGAGGTTCTCCACAACTTAGTGAGACCTTATTTCAAATTAAAAAATAAAATAGGACCGAGGATATAACTTAGAGGTAGAATGCCTCTGGGTTCAGTACCCAGTATCCCCCCTACAAACACACACACAAAATGCATTTAAGAACCTACCAAATACTATATTTTATCCCAGCCTGCCTTAAATGTTCTCAGAACACTTAACCATCAGTTGAGCAAATCATCGAATAAAATATTTTATAATAAAGTATTAAATATTTAATGTGCTTTACTGAATGTGGAAAGTTAAAAACAATGATTGTATGGGTGCACTTTGCACTCTCGTGAATCAGACTGTCTATATTGCCAACGTATTTTTAAATTTTATGCCAATTTATCATTGCCACTGGCTATGCTTGATAACTTGTTATTCTTAATAGTTATAAGCATTATTTTCATTTAAAACCCCCTTTACAGTGAAAAGTTCTACAAACACTAGTTCAACTTAGTTTTAATATTAGTTATATATTAGTTTTATCATAACTATATGATAATATATCAACTTGCTTAGATGCCTAATGACTTAGGTTTAGTCTTTTGTGATTATACTTCACTTGAAGTAAAACTTTTTTATGTTCTGTGTTTCTTAACACTTTTTATGGTATTGATTGGATAAAAGTCTGAAATCTTGTTAATATTGTTAAGTGAAAAAAAGTTATGATGGGGTCCTGATTTAAGGGTTAGTTAACTAGACTAATTTCATTTTAATCTAAAGCAGATTGATGGCTTTTATTAGAGATAGGTAAGGAATGATTCTATTGCTCTCTTGGGCTCTGGTACTTTACTCTAAGGGTCTTTTCTACATTTGTATGATCTTATTCTTAGGCTTTTATGAGGCATGCATTGAGATTTGGGAGTGAGGTCAGAAATGACTGTCCCGCCCCTTGGATCTGAGCAGAGATTGGAGTTATTCAAGGTTGGTAATGACCACATTCTAAGTGGATTTTACCAGACTTCTTATGAACCTGTTTTTTTCTAATTGGATTTAGAAGTAAAGGTGAAATGTAGATGATAAAAACATATTGAAAGAATATACAAACCAGTAGGAGAAATGATTTATTTAAAGCACATAAGAAATAAATATTAACTAACTTCAAGTAAGAGTATATGTGCATATGTGTGCATATTTAACATACTTATACAATTTATCACGTATCATTTATTTCCACAACTAACGTAAATATTTACCCTTATTTAACAATTGGGCAACTGTGGTTTATTCTTAACAATTACTGCCCAAGTTCCAGCTGCTACTAAGTGGTGGAACTTGGTGTAGCTCTTGAGTTTGTGCTTTTAACTACTGAGCCAAATGCCTCTCTTTTTAGTTTAATGTTAGTTCTGTCCCAGAATCTTTATGATTATATGTGATAATATGACTAGAATGTCTACTTTTCTCTTAAAAAGTATTGACAGAATACATGGCAGTGTTCTAGCAATTTTCTCATCACTGATGAGGAATGGGTTTGCAGATTTGCACCATGATTAAACATGAATATTAGGGTTTCGGAGCACACTTTTTTGTAGGTATAGTAGTCTACCCTCTCTGTGGGGATATGTCTTAAGACTCTCCTCCCAACTCTGTCTTAATCCTTAGATAGTATCAAACCCAATATATGACAATATATTGTACTGCAGTACCATGACAGCCAGTCTGGTTCCTGAGACAGCTACTAAGTGGTGAACAGGCAGGTTAGCATATACAGTGTGGATACAATAGACCAAAGGATGATTCATATCCTGGATGGGATAGACTGGGCCAGTGTGAGAGTTCCTGATGCTGTTGATAAAAGCAAATAATTTAAACTTCTGAATTGTTTGCTTTTGGATTTTTTATTTACTATTTCTGGATCATAGGTAACCATCAGTAACTGAAACTGCAGAAAGTAAACCCACAAATAGGGGGAGACTTCTGTTTCCATTAAGGACAAAATAATTGTGGGAAAGAGAAAAATTTATCTTGGCAAAAAAATAAAAAGGACATTTGTAGTCTTATCCCTTCCTCCAAAATACTTAAGGGATTTAGAAAATAAGCTGAAATAAAGGCTTGTTCTGTGAGTTTTCTTTTTACTTTGAGAATGCCCTTCCCAGAGCCCACACACAAACACATATTTAGGTATCTATACCTTCAGCTGAATTTGTGGTTCACATAATGGAACTTCTTAATTTAACTTACCCATTCAACAAATATTTGAGAGTCTATTATGTGTGGTAAGCTGTGTGGTGGTGCTAGAATATAGTACTGAATAAAAGACAGTCTATCTCCATCCATCTTCTTTTTAAAAAGTAAAAGACAAACTGTAGGATAATAGAAATGTAGTGTCATGAGTAGAGAAAGATGCTGCTGTCCTGGGCAGGTCTCTTACAGATCTGAATGAAGTGAGAGATGCAAGCTTTGCTCACAACTGAGCAAATGCATTTCAAGCAGAAAGAGGAAGTAGAAAGATTCTTAAATATAAATGTGCCTGGCTCATTTTGAAGAACATCAAAGAAGTCAGCAACGTTAGAATAGTAGAAGATGAGAGGCCAGATATTTGCTCTAAATGTAATCTTGTATATACAAATTATAAATTTTATTCAATGGTCACATTTCTTAGTGTTTTTAGTTGCTCAAATATATAAAGTGGCTAAACATGAACACTTTAACAAGACAATTTTTAAGATATTGTAGGTCCTCTAATTTTTCAGATACCCACTGACATGTTTTTTTCAGAATTATTTAGCATTACGTAGTATCTAATTGCAAATAAGTGCCAAGAAGTAGTACATATGCATTACTTATAGATATATGAAAACACTGTGAAATTGTTCTACCTTAAACTTGTTTATAATAATTAACAAGCAATTACCCTGTAATCTAGAATTCAACTTGCCTAAATTTAAACTAGAGAACTTTATTCGTAAGCTTAGGTTCTTCTGGGACAACATAAAATTCATGTGGCTTAAATAGAAGTTTATTTCCCTTACAGAAACATTAATACTCCTAAAGTGGTATGGTAACTTTCATGGTTTTCTTTTATCTTGTGCTGTTATCCTAAATACCAGGTTTGTGCCTCCTTGCTTAATATGGCTTCTTCAGTTTAGCTGTCATATCTGCATTCCAGCAAGAAAAGAGAAGGAAAGGAAGGACTTCCTAAAAATATTGAACATACCACTTTTACTTTACATCCCATTGGCCACATCCTACACACATAGTCACAGTTAACTGCCAGGAGGGCTGAGAAAGGTAGCTTTTACTCTTGGCAATTCTGTGCCTATTGAACATTGGGTCTTTTATTGAGAGGAACAGGTAAATATTATATTTACCTGCAGGCCTTTTAGACAATAGGGGGAAGTTTTATAGCAATGAGTTTTTCCTACTTTTAATATTAATTTTTAAGTTATCTAATATATAATCAGTCTGTGAACTCCTTAATAGATGAACTTGTACTGTGACCCACCAATCATTGTTTTTCTCTATATTACATTAACAAAAAGAAGACATTATTAACGAAGTAATTAAAGAATGTGAAGTCAAACTTTCAGGATTCAAATCCTGCCAGTGGTACTGCCAGTGGAGTGTTAACCTCAGGAAAGTTGTTTAACCTTTTGTGACATGGTTTATTCATCTTAAAATGGGAAGACAATATACCAAACTCATGGAATTATTGTCAAGATTAAGTAATTGGTTATAAAGAGCTTAGAAAAGCTCTTGGGATTTAGTGAACCCTCAAATACTGTTAGTCAGCAAATTCTTAGTGGAAGTAGTTTACATAACTAAAAATAAAAGTAACTTGTAGAGGTATGTTAATATTTTCACTATAGTACAGGAAAAATGACTAATAATTAAAAATTACTATAAATTTTCTCATCACAGTTTAGAGTATTTATTTAGTTATGTTAAATGGCCAGTAAATATATGAAAAAATGTGTAACATCATCAGCAATCAGGAGATGCAAATCAAAACCACACTGACATTCTGTCCAACCACAATCAAAATGGCAATCATCAAGAAGTCAGATAACAATAAATGCTGCTGAGAATGTGGGGAAATAGGAACTCTTCTACACTGTTGGTGGGATTGCAAACTTGTGCAGCTGCTACGAAGATTACTGGAGGTTCCTCAGAAAACTAGAAATAAATTCACCATATAATCCAGCTATGCCACTCCTGGGTGTCTTTCCAAAGGGACTGAAATCAGTATATAGCAATCATAATAAAATATATATCAATCATAACAAAATTATGTTATTTCCCAGAAAATAGATGGACCTGGAGAACTTTATATTAAGTAAGATTAGCCATTCACAGAAAGGGAAGGGTCATGTGTTTTCTCTCATATGCAAAGGCTAGGGAGTAATTGGGACACAAGATGGACTTTAGATAAGGAGGAGAAACCCCAGGGCAGTGAGGGGGGTGGCCTAGAGGGTGGGTGGGTGGGTGAAGGGCTATTTCATGAAGGAAACACTTCCATAGACCTGTGCACATATGTGAGAATACCAGTGCAAATTTCAGTATCATGTACAGGGAAGGAGGAGTGGGGAAGGAGCCAGGAGAAGCCCACCAAGTGCTGTGTGCATGTATGCCCCGTCACTCTGAACTACATTATAATGTGAGACTACAATGCATCAATAAAAGTATATATAAAAAAGAGATTTTTCTATGGTGAGCTGCAAATCTTGGAACATACATACAAATATATGTTCATTTGTAAATAGTTATTTTTCTATAGAAACTTGTATACTTGGTGTGCCTGTTAAGTCCATTCAGAGCTGAGGTGTCAAAAGACTATTAGCAGTGAAAATATCTTGTTACCTGTGTCTTGAGATAAATAAAGAGAGCAATGAACTTATTAGAGAATAATTATGTGGCATTTAAAAGTTGAGTGTCATAAGGTGGAACTAGGATGCAGGAAAAAGGCTTTGTTTCCTTTGTTTTTCAAGGCAGTCTTAATTTTCTAGTAATTCCCTAGATTTGGTTAAATACTCCTTCGTATTTTGTTTTGTGGCATACTGTACGTAACGTTTATAACTTGGCAAATTCTATGGAGGCTATACACTTGTTCTGCCTCTTCTGCATCTAAAGGAGACTGATTTATTCATGTCATACCCTCACACCCTTCACCCTCAATACAGAAGATGTAACTCGTGATACCCAACAGCAGAACAAGTTGCCACTTTTGCAGGGATGTTTTTATTTTAAATCTTAAGAAACAACAGTAACTTTTTTCATAGCCCCAAATTGTTCTTTAAATTCGGTCATCTGCAAAAGATGTTTAGAAACACTCATATTCTCAGAATAAACTAGTATTTCAAAGTAATGTGCCATGCTATTGAAATCCAGTACAAAAGACAGAGCTCGATTGTCTACCTCCTATATATATTCTCCCAATTCTTACTCCATCTAACTAAAACAATAAATTTAAATGTATATTTTTAGAGTATGGCAACTTTAAGAAGTCACTTAGTTAACTAATGTCTTGCGTGAAACCCAGAAGTAAATTAGAAGTGTAAGAAGTGGTAAATTGTCCTTTTAAGGGACAGTAACACTTATTTTGCGTAACTGTGTTGTCTGAAATCAAAATGTGCCATATTTTTTTATTCTAACATTTTGGCTGTTCCTGACTTAGAAATATAGATTTTTTTCTTTTAGGTTTTATTTTTTGGTAAAAAATCTGTAGAAAAAATAAAATTATGAACAATTTTGGAAAGATTTAATATATTCACATCCCATATTAAATTTACACAGCTAGGATACCTATACTTTTGAAAAACAAACTTTACTGTCACCGCTCTCCGGTCGCATTGTGATCTTATGATGTAGAAAGTAAGGCTAAGTTTCTCATTTGATTTTCAATTTTCAAAGATAATTGAGTTAATATACTTTGAGTTAAAGATAAGCTTTTTAGTCCTTAAGAAATATACTGTGCTCAATATTATTTTCTCCCTCTTCCCCCTCTTTGATTTTCAGACAGCTCCATAATTTTAAAATTCTTTTTTTTTTTTTTTTTTTTTGTCTTTTTAAAGGTCGCTTGAGCTATCCACATCCAGGAACTGACAATCTATTGATGTTAAATGGTAAGTTTTATAAAAAAAACATTTTGTGTTTCTAATTGCTCTAAATAAGATAACTAATTATATGTTTCTCTGAACTACCCCCAGACACACATTTTAATCATTTTATAAGTATACAAGTAGAACTATAGCCAGTCACAGTGGTGCACACCTGTAGTCCCAACTACTCAGGTGGCTGAGGCAGTGGGATCATTTGTCCCCATTAGTTTGAGATCAGCCTAGGTAACAATGAGGCCCTATCTCAACACACACACACACACACACACACACACACACACACACACACACATATTCTCTCTCTGTCTCTTTCTCTCTTTCTTTGTCTCTCAAATAAATTAAGCTATAGAAATCAGAATTGGGACTCTGAGTGTAATTATGACTGGGATAACTGGGAAGGTGCCAAAGAAGTATATTTGTGGCAGTACAGTTTAATTCAGTGGTCAGTCCTTGTCTGCATATTTGCTTTCTGTTTTAAGTTATGTCTTCAGGCAAGTAACTATGACCTTAGTTTCCCCAGCTATGAAATGGAAGTACAATCTCAAAGCTTATAAAAACTAAGTAAGATACAGTTTGTAAAGCATAGAACTTGTTACTTGCTATAAGCACTTGCATTTGTCGAAGGACTATGCTGGTGATTTTGTAAATGTAACCTCACTAACAGTAGATTTTAACTGGAAAGTTGGGAAAAGAATAAACTTTCATTACATTTGTTTTATTTCTGCTGGACAGATATTAAAATATTTACAGCATTACAATATTTAGCACATTCATGACCAAAGGATAGGGATGGAGAATTAAAATATCCTCCACCAGATGAGTGGGGAGAAGGAAACAAGAGGGAGAAATTGAATTTTTTACTTAAAAAAATGATATTGTTAGAATGGCTTGACTCTTCCATGTCAACCTAAGCTATGTTGAAATAAGGTGACAATAAAGTTGAGAAACAAAGACTGAAAATAAGATCAGTGTAAGGCTAGGCCATGTGAACTGATTAAGTGGAGAGACTGTAGTGACAGAAAAGTGGAAATAAAGTCAGTCTGTGTTCCTGGGAGATTGTCAGGGTAGATAGGATTTTGGAATGAGAGGAAAAAAACAAAACAAACTGAAGAAGCAAAGCGTTAGAGGAGCTGATCGATTGGTTTGTTCAACACTCAAATTCCATATTGAAAAATCTGCTACATGGCAGCGTTCTGTGCACTAGGACTTTGACAAGAAAGGTTCTAGAAATTGCATTTAAGGACTTTAAGCATTCAGCTTTTTTTAAACTGTGTGTCTGATCTCTGATTCTAAATCTATGATTAAAGAGGGTACTTGCTATAATCAGAGTAGCTTATTTTCACTATCCCCTTGGCTTAGTGAATAAATAATGATAAGTTTAGGTAACAATATGTTTTATCTATTGGTCCCCCTTCCTTAAATATTCTGTATGGTAAATAAAAGTTACATACATATTTATTTTAAGCTCTCAAAGAGCAATTCCATTGAAAAATTTGAATTTACATATACTTCATGTATTTTGTTAAAAGTCCATTTGAAAGAAATTGTAATTTGTTAGAGCATTCACAGATATTCTTATATCGCTAAATGGATAGTAAGCTAGAATGAACACAATAAAATGATGTCAGTTATGTGTAAGCAAAGAGCTTAGTAGCCACACTGTTTTTGCAACTTATATTTCTGGTTACATTAAACTTAAACTAATGGATGATTTTTGTCAGTTGCCAAAGTCCTCTTAAGTAATCTAAATATTAGGTTGAAAAGTTTTTCATGGCAAAGAAGACATATGACTTTCATTTCAGGCAAGAGTTACATCTTGTGGACAAATTTGCTTTTGTTTAATTATTATTAAGCACTTTTAGTAGTCTGCCATTTGGAGCTACAATGCATACTTAGTACAGGAAGTCAACCTGGAAATTCTGAACTTTTTCTGGCAAGCAGAAGAAACAAGGATAATGAATCTAGGACATCAAAATGTATGTAGGTCAGGAAGAGAAACAATTTACTCCAAAGAGAAAAAATTCTTTTACTTATTTTGGATCATTAGTTAAGAGGTGAAACAAGAATCATATAATTGGATATATTTGAGGGGTAAAGAAATAATAAGTAGTAAAAATTTAAATAATTTTAGTAGACATGAAGGTTATTTAAGTCAGAACTAGGAAAAGGCACTAAAAAGTAAAGGAAATTTTTTCTTGGGCTTTTTTAAAACTACATACAACTTAGCTTATATTAGCCTATTGTCTCCCTAGGAAATACAGGAATTAAATGATGTTAGTACAAGGCTCTGCCTATGCTAAATAATGTATTAAATATTATTGACTAATTAAAGTATGGCATCTATGTACAAAGGGCTACTTTTTAGTTTTAAAGTATTTTAACCATTTCTTAGATTTAACTTATTTTGGGCAGTTGGTTAAGTGAGTTGCAGCACTAACCCAAAAAGCAGAGCTAATGTTGCTGAGTTTCAAGAATCAGTATTTAGTAATTTTGTCTCAGTATATTTTTAGAGTGGCTTAGCATTAGTTCATAGTAGTTGACAGATAGACTCTGAAGCCAGTTTGCCTTTTTAAAATCTGTGTAACTTTGAACAGCTTACCTAAGTTCATTTTGACTTGGTTTCTTTGTCTGAAACAGAGTCAGCACACTGCCTGTCTCAGGGGGGCTATTGTAAGGAGCAAGTTGATTCATTTATGTCAATTATTTAGAATAGTTCCTGAAAGTAAGTGTGCCAGCCCCTTCATCTCTTCCTAGGATATGGTCTTCACTCTTGCAGAGTTATTTTTGTCACAGCTCTGCATGCCCATTTCTCCAGAGGTTTACTTTGGAAAATAAACTAAAACAAGACATACTGATACTTCAACTATTTGAAGGATAAAGAAAGCTTGTTTTATGTTATTTCAGAAAGCCAAACTAGATCCATTTGATAGAAGCTATGGAGGGACAAAATTGAGGTTAATAAATACAAAATAACTCTCTAAAGCAGTGTTTCCTACAATGTGATAGCCTTGTTCCTTGGGGTACCCAAGATGCCTTTCTATAATACAAGATGTGTACTGAAATAAGTGTATAAATGTTGTAATTAAATAACATTCCTTAGAAAATATAGAACTGCCACTTTCTGCAGTGTTATAATGATTTTAGGTTTGACTTTATGTAATAATAATAATGTATAAATAGGAGTACAATTTTTAGTCAGAGATGTCAAACATAAAGGTTTTATAATTCTACCTTAATAGTTAATTAGCAGTTATAGTTAAACTTTTAAGTAAGTCTCAGGGAATGGGATACAAGTCAGTAAGTTGATCACACTAGGTAAAACTATGAAGTACCTTTGGCAAATTTTTAACTCTGAATTTTTGCTAACCCAGATATATTTTAAAAAGAAATATGATACCACTGCCTATATATCTCATGAAATTGCATAGATTTTAAAAATTAAGCAATAAGAATGCCATATAAATATAACTGCAAGGAAAATCCTAATTTTGAATGGACTGTGTTCCTCAAATCAAGGTAAACTGACTTGGAGATTGCCAACATTGAATAATTAAAGTATTGTAGAAAAGTCTACATTTACCATCCAGCAGCACTTTAGGGAAGTCACATTATGTAGGAATATGTAGATTGTCTGAAAACCCAAGGTTAAGTACTGCTTGAAGTTAGAATGACAGGTTAAATGTTTACATTTCTAAATATAGAAATCATACACATATATTATCAGTAGTTAAACAACAACACCAAAAAATCCTGTTTTCCGTAGTAGCATGGAACAATACAAAATTACAAAATGGTATTTGTCTCTATTTGGATGGCATTGTGCTCTCTCTACCGCTCACAAGAAAGACAACTTACATTTTCATCAGTACCTCTTTTTAAAAGGGGAACAAATAGAGCAGAAGTATGGGCAGTGGGATTAGCCAGCTTGTTTAATACTGTATTTATGAAGGCATATGCTTAAAGTACACTACACCAAGTCATAAAATTAGAAAACTTGGGTAGCCATCAGTTCTTTGTTAAACTGAGTGGAGTGACTGGAGTAGATAATATATTTCTTTGGATCTTGAAAACAATTTTGATTTGGGGGTAACTATTTCGCTTCCTCGTTTTTGCTTATTCAAGTTGAAGAAATAAAATTTTGCTTATTCAAGTTGAATAAACATTTTTTTTAGTTTCACATTGAGATAACTTTAACCTCTATTTCTAGCTGGATTTGTATGTTTGGATATCCCTTTCTGTAGCTGCAATAAATTCAGCTAGCACAACTATAGCAGAGAGCCAGTACATAAGGGCACAAAGTCCCTAAGCAGAATGATGTTAGAATCCTCCTTTTGCATTTGTTTTTTTTTTTTTTTTTTGAAGCTGTGGGTTAGAACCTGAGTAAGCTTATCGAAAACTCACCAAATTATAAAGTCTATTATAGGAGGGGTCTTCAGGATTTTCTCAGAGCCTTCTATTATCTTTAAAAAAGCAATACATTTAACTATACATGCATATGTATGTATTTTAAAATTACATATATGTGTCAAGTGGCAAATTTCTTTTTGCTTAAATGAGATTACTTTTAATAAATGCTTTACAAAATATATGTACATGAAATTTGATATTGTAAATAAATTTTTATGCAATAAATTGCCCCATTTTTTTTTCAAATATATTCAAAATAAGCAGGAGGGACAGACCATTTAAAGAAATCTTTTGAAAAACATAATAGTTAAATGATTTTTCTTACTGGGAAATTTTATAATTCTGATTCAGAGTTATAGTAGAGCATATCCCAGAAATTCACATAGAAACATTAGTAGAAAAGAAAGTATAAACGTCATTGTTTAGCTGATTGGTTACTTCCATGACATGGAATAGAAAATGTTTTACATGATTTAGCTCCATCTGTAGTCAGTTCTATTTTTGGTAATGTTAGAGACTTAGAATTTGGAGTTGTCCAAAAATAAATGGAGTATCTCCTTACAGGATTCTAAAATTTCTCAGGTATGAATAGAGAAAGTTTCTAAATAATTATCTTCAAGCATAGAAATGAGATAAAACATAAGATGCTATGAATATTTATATACATTTTCACTATTTTAGTATTGGGTAGTATGTCACCTAAGAACATAAGTTAACATAAATTGGTTATGATGGCATTAATTTTCTCAGTAGGTCAAGAATTATGTGCCACATTATGACTATTATAGTTCATTTGCCTTTAAATTTCATAGTTTCATTCATTTTAAAATCGTTGACCCTCCTTTCCATGTCCATGATTGAAATTTTCCAAAAGCAAACTTACACTAGATGAACATCATTAGGCCATATTTAGGTAAAAGCAGGAAGCCCAATTCCTGAGACTTGTGCTGTGTTTGTGATGTGTTTTGGGGCCTGTTGACCATTTTCAGTCCTAATACTACTATTAAGACTTCAGAGAATTCACTCTTCTATAACCTATTCTTAATAGCTGTGTTAAATTACTTTTATCAATCTGATTGTCTACAGTTAATCTCCCATTGCTATTAAACTTGTTTTTGTTTTTCCCCCTTCGAGGCCTCTGTAAGTCTTAGAAGACTTAAGACAACAAAATTCTAAATGCCACTGCCACACTTACACTCACACTAAACTAATACATAGGTCAGATACTCTATGAAATATGCGAGGCTTGGACGTTATTGGAGCTCAAGGACAGGTTAAATGTGCAGTAGATTATATAGCTAAATACAGATACTGTAATGACAGATGCAAATTAGGTTAGCTTATTTTAAAAGCTCTGGTATAAGCTCTATATTTATTGAATTCTTTCTTAGAAGTATAAATCACAAAGATTTTGTAAGTTTTGTTTTTCCTGTGCTTTATTATAGGAGAACTAATGTTGTATTCTCACCTTGTAGTCACACAAATTTATATGGAAAGCCTTAGTATTAAATTAATATATTATAAGATTTATAAAAATTTATTTAATGGTATGAAATATTTTCTTTTGATATTTAAGTTTTGTACTTGGGGGGAGGCTACATTTCTGAAAAATTTTAAAACTTACTTTAAGATTTATTTTATTATTAAATTTTTCCTAAGGCTACAAAATCTATAAATATGAATTAAGATGTCAATTTTTAACAGCCTTTTTTTTGTTTATTCTCTTGGCTTCATATATTAATTCTAGAATAAAAATATTCATTGTGTATGCAGATTTGAAGGGAGGGATTACTTAAAATAAAGTTGTAGATTTTATCAAACTGGTAGTTTCTTATGAAGAAATTGCAGTATTCTTTCTACCTAGAAATGTAAACTGCTAGTTACATAGAATGAAAGGCTTTTCTAACATATATATATTATTACTGATTCATAGTTCATTTGACTTTAAACTTGATAGTTTCATTCATTTTAAAATCTTTGACCATCCTTTCTACATCCATGAATGAAATTCTCCAAAAGCAAACTTACTTACACTGGATGAACATCATTAGGCTATACTTAGGGCTAAGTATCATCACTTATAATTTGTATCTGAATCTCTCAACCTACAGGTAGTCACATAAACACTCAGTAGATAGCTGTTATAAACTATACCAACAATAGAAAGATTATTAGCTATAGTATGTTATTAATCATTTCTCTAAACCAAGCAAATTTGAACACAGATTTTACGTTCTACCTAAGTTGTGCAGGCTTCAACGGTATCAGTTTAGTAGTGTTATATCTTTTCAGTTAATTGCATCTTTGTATAATGTAGATTAGATCTGAATAGCTATTTTTTGGACAGTACATACCATACCATGCTTTAGGATAAGTAGAAAAATTATAATTTAATTCGTTTGTTTTCATTCATTGAGAGTTATCCAGGATGCTAAATTGTAGATTGTTGTATATTTCTATTATGATCAGATGAAACATTTATTTCTGAACTTTAAATGTGAATGAGAATAAATTGTGTATTTCCTAATTTCACAGTTTTATAAGGTTCAGATGACGTATTATGGCTATTTGATAAAATTTTTTCTTTTAAAATGTCCAGATTTTAACATATAAGTGCTTTTGTAAATTGTAAAACATCATGCAGATGTTATGTAGTGACATTATCAGAGCTCTTAACAAAGTAGCACTATTTCCAGATGCCCACATAGATTTTCATATCACAAATATTTGTATATGTGGGCTTATTTTTAGTTCTGACATTTTACAATTTGTCCTTTGTTTACATGCAGCAAGGAGTTATGGGCGAAGACGAGGTAATTCATTTCTGTTTGCTATGGTATAACTTTCTAATTGGGTTTTACTGATCAATCTTGTAATTACTTATTCTAGATTTCTATGCCATATCTAAAAACTCACAGAAGAATTATACTTTGATATAATTACTTGTAGAAACTTTTAATTCTCTCCTAATCTTTAAGGTATATTTTCATACTAATGGTTATTTAATAAAGTTTTCCTTTTTAAGCTGTTTAGATTTTAACATAAATTATTTTTATATCTCTTAAAATAAATGTTTATAGTTTGCATAAGAAATAAGTTTAATTAAAGGTGACATACCATGCAATTTTTCTACTCTAATTTTTAACCAATGCTATGTGTAGTTTATAATTCTGCATTATTATTCTTATGCTTTATTTAGTTGAAAATAATGCATTAATAAGTAAGTTATTAACACTGCTTGGTATAAATCATGTTACTAATATTTGTCTGTCTTCTGAACTATAATCTTTTCTCTTTCTTCCCAGCACCCACATTCCCCATTTGCTTCTCCTACAGCCTCTTCCCTCCCTGAGCATTCCTGTGTGGTATCCTAAGGGAAAAGCTAGGGCTATATCGTGCAGGATTATTACTGAATTACCTAGGAAAGCAGCTGACATTTTCTCTCCTAAATCTTTACCTCTCTCTTTCCCATGTGCAGAAATTGAGAGGGAAAAAAGTACACATGATGGGAGGAAGCAAAAGTAGCCTAACACTACTAACGATCCTCTGAGTGAGCAGAATTCATGATATTTACACAGTTCTGTTTGTCATAATTGCCACATTCAATAAAAGAAGTGTTTTCTCTGACTTCTGGAATGTTCTTGTAGCTATGCAAGATAGACAGTAATAATAGGTGCCCTTTGATAAATTTTATATATGTGTACCAGTGCTTCAATTTCTTTTTACCTAGACATGAGTGTGTGTACTTTGAAAACAAACAAAACCATTTGACACCACTGACAACAAAAACTAGTATCTTATATTCTTAAATGGTAGTCCAATTTCATATTTGCAATTATCTGAGTTTAACTTCATTATTGGCCTCTGGCTTCTTCTTTAGTCTTCTGATTAAGAAGTTAGGAGAGACCAAAAAAAGCTCAAGACTTGAAAAAGTGAAGCACCTTTAGCAAGCTGAGAAGAGAGTAGGAACCTTTAGAATTTTAATAACAATTTTTAGATCTTTGGACTAGTTTATTTCACTAAAAAGTATGCAGTTTCAGTTCTCTTGAAAACAACTCATTTACCAATCTGATTTTTACATAGTTTTGGAACTATAAAGCAATGCATTATTCTTTTCTTGTTAGACATTTTTCATCTTTTAACCTTAATGGCTTATGTTTAGTTTGGCATCCTCCAGTATAAATATCATGATGTAGTAAATTCTTAGGAGTAAGCTAAAATCATGTTAAAATCATGTTACTTATCTCTTTATATCTGAATGCATTGCAGGTTATGACTGTGATTAGAATAAGCAAAAATTTCTCTCCCTGCTTTTATGTAGAAACCTACCATTCATTCCTATATGTCTCAATCCCCTGGAAGCTGTAAAAAGGGGGCTGTACTTCAGAACTGCCTCCCAAGAAGACTCCCTTATAATTTTAAGGCTTCATGGTAAAAGTAGCCTTTAGGGCAAACTGACAGTTTTCACATATATGGCTTAGCATAAGGGGGAATTAATATCAGAGTTTTCCTCTCAAATTATATAGCATTACTGTAGTAATTTTATTGCTCCTTTGAAATCTTGGGAGTCTTTTAAAATTTTGATTTTGATAGTCACATGAAAGGTAATACCTTTAGAAATAGCTATTGTGGGAAAGCCGCTTTGAAAGTACTGAAGATACTACTGAAAGTACTTTAACACAGTAAGTAATACTTCTTTTAAAACTGCATACCAAAGGAATAAATAGAAAGGGTTAGAAATAGTCACCTGGCTCTCTTCTTATTTTCTACTCATTTCTCTCCATTTTATACTAAATATATATCAATCTCAGGTGTATAAAATTTGAACCACCAAGCACCCCCTTTTGTGAGCCTCATGTTTTAGAATAGACCCATGAAAAAAACTATATTTACTCATTTTTTTAGTCATTTTTCTTTTTTAGAAAAAAAACTGAATTTATAAATGGGATGTGTCACAAAGGTCTAGTATAGTTCATATCCAAAATATGTCATGTACTTTTACCAGTGCAGTGATGGGTAAACAATATTAATGTCATAGTGCACTCTGACTTAAGGAGTTTAGAAAGAGCTGCCAGGTTGTAGAAGAACTGTTGTTTCTTCTTGCCACCTTTATCTCCCCTTTTAGTCAGGCACAGGGTAGCTGTTTTGATTTAAAAGACTTCCCATTTGACTTTAGCCAAACCAAGTTACTACCAGAATGACTTTATGTATTTTAAGTTCCTTAATAATGTCAATAAGAACTTTAAATTAAGCTGTCTCTAGGTATTAATTTATGAAATGTGATTTGGGAATCATCAAAATGTAATTATACTGGAAGTTATTTAGGGAAAAAAAAGACTTCTTTTCCTTTCCTGCATATCATTTGGAATCTACTCCATGTATCTATTCTATTCCCCTGGGAGACTAAGAAAGAAAATCTTGCAAAATTGTAGATCAACATTAGCTTGTTTTAGAGAGGTTCATGAACTATGCACAAACTGGATTCAAGACTTTTTCTCGTTTAGTAGTATAAAGCTAAACAACTCTCCTCAGAGTGATTGCATCTCAATGTCATTATTTGTATTTGAAATATTTGAGAGAATATATTTGTGTGCGTTCATGAGCGTGTGTATGTGTGCCCCAGACATACAACTTGCCCTACTGCCACTTAGCACTCAGTTATAGAAAACCTGGTGTTTTAAAATTGAGAATGGAAACAAAGGGTCTGTTTTCAATTTTTGTTAGGGCTTTTTTTTAAACTTCATTTTGAATTTAAGATGTCTATTAATCTGAGATTAAAAACCAAGTTTGTGTCTCTCTCTGTTTTTCCTTATAGAATGTGATTGTTGAAGAACATTCACTGAAAGTTGCTTTCAAAAGTACAATAGTTTGTTGAATCTTAATAAATTGTAAATTTTTTTCTTCAAAAAAATAAAAGGAATTCTATTGCTTCAAGACTTTCTGGGGAATAACATTAAGAAAGGAATACACACATGGGGATACTTCTTGTGTATTCTTCCATTCCATTCTGGGAGTGCATACTGGTCTATGTTGGGATAGGATGGGGCAGGAGTTATGCAGGGAAGTGCAAAGTGTAATTTTAAACTATTGTTCAACTTAAAATATCTCTATCATAATCTGCCCCCTTAATTGAGGATTAAAGGGCTTTTATGCTCCAGAAAGAATAAGAATGTATAGAATATTTTGAATAATAGAAATAAAGAACCTATTTTAGTCAATGATACTAAGCACCAGATAGCAATCTTTTATAGCATGCAAGTTATATATGGAATGAGAAGATAAAAATAATTTTAAAGGGAGGCAAATAGTGGAACTTCAGTTACTAAAGTTTGATTTATCATTCAGTTATGTGCCATCGTAAGCAAAGAATTATTAATAATACAGTATATTTTGTATTTCCTTAAAGTTGACCGAAGATTTTCTGATTTGAAACAGTCTTGTGAAGTAGCCAGAATAAGGATATACCTCTTAATATTACTGCCACTAAATCTCTTTGTTGTGATTAAATCATGACTGAAATCCTCATCTTTGATAAATAACTTCAGTCACTAGCAGAGAATGGGCAAGATCTCTGAAGCATGAAAAAAGCCAGGATAATACTTAATACAGTGGTTTACAAACTATGGCTCACAGGCCAACCTCCTGATTTTGTAAATAAAGTTTATTGGAATATAGACATTATATGCCAACTTACTTTTTGTCTGGCTGCTTTGGAGCTGTAGTGATGGCAGAGTTGAGTAGTTGTAATAGATGATGTACGACTTGCAAAGTTTAAAATATTTTTTGGTCTGGCCTTTAAAGAAAAAAAAATTTGTTGACCCACCCGCCCCCAAGAGACTGCTCCACTCAGCCATACCAGTTTTTAAAGGAAATAAAATTTTAATGCACTTAATTTTAAAACAAATATATCTAGAAATTAAAATTTGCAAAGAAATATAGGGTACTAGCTTATAATTGACTTTTTAAAATTAAGTATCTTATTTATTCTCTATGAGAAAGGGACAAAACTACTATTAGGGTGAAATATTTTTAAGTAATTAGGTGTACTTTAAAGTGCCTTTCTTAGCTCTTTGGAGAAGCATACCTGATCAGTAAGCATGTCTAAATAAACAGATGGTAACTCAAGGAAGATTACTCCTGAACCTCCTGTTAAATAAGAACCATGCCATTACACTAGTGCGTTATCTACCCTTGACCAATAGCATCCTGAAAAATAGGAAGAATATTTATATTTATATAGTTTGTTTTATGCTTTTTATGTTTTTTAGAATTTCATAACATTTTGTAAATAAAATTATAGTGTAGTTTATGGAGACCAAAGAACCATGTAAATTGCATTTTTTTTCTCTCCTGCCTCCTCCTATTAATATGTTAGGAAATGTGTTTATTCTGAGATTCCAGAATAAGGCTAGTCTCCAAAAAGTCAAGTATAATCATTAATGCTTAGTGTATTAGCAGAGCCTCTTGTGTTAGTGTTAGTAATTGCCTGTGCATTCTCTAGCATGCATATATGTGTGCTACACACAGATATTAGGGAACCCATCAATCTGTCATACAAGCATAATCATGATTTAGTCTTCAGCTTAGGAATCTTACAATACAGTTTTGTTGTATTGTATAGAACAACAGTTTTTATAGGAATAGAGGGAAGCTCCATGCATTTTCTAATCCCTTTTTAAGACTTTTTTGAAATGATTATTTTGAATTATGATGGTCACAGATGAGGCTTAATTCTGTTGATTGCTGTTCCTTGCTAAAAAAGATCTACATTACTGATTGTAATTTCTGCCAATTATTTATTTATTTGGTGAATAGAATTTCAACAAAATTACTATGAGTTATTTATTTTTTATTGGCAAGTAGAATTTTATCAAAATTAATATCATTTATATCCTTTTTGTTGGTGAGTAGAACTTCATTTTGTGAATTTACCGTTTATTTATTTCCCTTTTGGATCTTGTTATAAATAAAACTACTATGAATATTTATGTTTGTGTGTGTGTGTGTGTGTGTGTGTGTGTGTGTGTGTGTGTGAGTGAGAGAGAGATAAGCACTCATTTTGCTTGGATGTATAGATAGGAATGGAATTACTGGTTCATGGGTAAGTGTATGTTTAACTTACTATAAACTTCCAGTGGTTTTCTAATTTTAGAGTCCAAAGGAGTATAAAACAGACTTTGGTTTATTAGCTGTTTAATTTTATCAATTCTGATAGGTGTATAAGTAGTATCTCATCGTGGTTCAAATTTGTATTTTCCTGATGACTAAGAATAATACTAAAGCACCTTTTCATATGCTGATAGCCCATTCCACTTAGATTTTTTTTCTCGTTTTTATATTTTTTTAATTCACTCTGTAGATACATCATTTAGGATTTTTGCATCTGTATTCATGAGGGATATTTGAATAATATGAGTTTTCTTATAATACTTTTGTCAGGTTTTAGTATCAGGTTATAAGATAAATTAGGTAGTGTTTCCTTTTCCTTTATGCCATCAAAGAGTTTGTTTAAAATAAATGTTATTTCTTTTTTAAAATTTTTTTTTATTGGTGCATTGTAAGCATACATCTTTGTTTGGTACAAGCTGGTAGAGGCATACATGCACACATTTCCCATCCAGCCCTTCCTCAATTCCCTCCCCATTCATTTCCCCCTCCCTCCTTCTCATGTTCAGCTTAGTGATTTACTTTAATATGTTTGTGAAAGTACATCATGTGCATTAGGGTGTTTTCCTACCCCTCCCCTAACCTTCAGTTAGATCACCTTCTTGGTTTCTCTTCACCGAGAGTCCCTCCTATGGGACTCACTTTCTCCCTAGCTTCCACATACTAGGGAGAGAATCTGATTTTTTACATTTTATGACTGACTAATCTCAATTAACGTAATGTTTTCCAGTTCTGTCCATTTCCCTGTGAAATGATTTTGTTCTTTATGTCTGAATACAATTCCATTGTGTACATATCCCATAGTTTTGTAATCCATTCTTCTGTTGATGAACATCTTGGCTGGTTCCACAGTTTGGCAATTGTGAATTGTGTGCCTATAAACATAGATACACATGCATTGGTCTGATAGTTTGGTTTCCATTTTTTGGGTAGATACCCAGAAGTGGTATTGCTGGATCATATGGTAGGTTCATTCCCAGTCATCTGAGGATCCTCCATACTGTTTTCCAAAGTGGTTGCACTAATCTTCAATCCCACCAACAATGCATTAGGGTTCCCATTTCTCCGCACCCTCGCCAGCATTTGTTGTTATTTCTTCTTCAAAAGTCTAGTTCATTTCCCAGTAAAGCCATCTAGGACTAGTGTTTTCTTTGTTGGAAGTTTTGTTCATTTGTTTTTCTCATTTTGGGACTTTGTTGTTGTTGTTATTACTGGAGGTTAAACCCAGAGGCGTTCTACCACCAAGCTCTACCCTGAGCCCTATTTTATTTTTTATTTTGAAACAGGGTCTCAGTAAGTTGCTTATGGACCTCACCCAAATTGCTGAAGCTGGCTTTGAACCTGTAATCTGCCTATTTCAGCCTCCCAAGTACTGTGATTACAGGAGTCAATCACTATGCCCTGCTCATTTGTTTTTTTAATTTATGATTTCAGGTTAACAGATATAAAGTTACTTTGATTTGATGTCTTGTCTTATACCAATGTTGAAAGATTAGTTGTTTTTTTAAAGGGATTCGTTCCTTTCCTCTAGTTCATAGATTCCCAAAGTTGGGGATACCACCCCCCAGAAAGAATGCTGGGTCAATGGGGGGCAGTAATAGCCTCCAATACAATGAGGGGGGTATACTGAATGAAAATAAGAGGACATTGGAAACACCCAGGGGGTCTCTGATGAATTTTTGTTTTCTGAAAATGGGGAGGGTCTATATCCTTACCACCTGAAAGTTCCCTGTCTCATCTGAAAAGAGGGCAGTAAGCCAGTAAGTTTGTGACTATGCTTTGTTATTGATTTCTTGGCATTAAGTTGTTCATAATATTCTAGCTTTTAGCCTTTTAATGTCTGTAAGTTTTGTATTGATTGAGGTCCCCTTTTTATATATAGTATAAATAATTTGAGTTTTCTTTTTCTAAATGAACTTTGCCTTTAGGTGTATCAGTTTTGTATGCTTTGAAAGAATGTTGTCTTGATTGATTTTCTTTAATGTTAGTCATTATTTTATGTATCATTCATTTTAGTTTTTTTTATTCCCTTACTCTGTTTTGTATTTAACTTACTATTTTTCCAACTTTTCATCACAGAAACTTAGATGATTTGTTTTCACTTTCTGGTTTCTTAATGTACATTTTAAACTATAAATCCTCTAAGCGTGTTTTTTGAGGTATCCCACATAATTTGTGTTATATTTCCATCATAATTAATTTTCATTTGTTTGAAGTCTAAAAGCCAAAAATTATTTGTATCTCTTTCTTAGAAAACATGTTAAAAATCTAAATGTACACAGTACATGGTAGACATACCTATCTAGGGATTCTTCAGTTACAGTCTTATTAATTGGAGTTATAGGGATGCATAACTGACAGTTAAAAATAATATTTTATTGGTGATCTATATTCAGTTAACTACTCTTTTAAATGAGTATTAAAATTTATAGCTTTATAGCTTCCTGAAAGAACTTATTATTTTCCAGCATTGAAATTTCTTTTTAATTTAGCTTGTGTTCGAAATGTTCTTAACCTTTCTGTTACATCCTTTGTTCAACTGAACTTTGGATAATTATAGATTTTTAGTTGTATTAACTATAATACTTTATTATAGATTTTATATAGTAATATAGATATCATATTTAATATCAATATATGTACAATATTATAGTTAACAAAAAGTTTTAAGTAATTTCTGGGTCACCTCTCTGGCATTGCTTACAATGATTTTTTTTAGTCACTATTTCTATTTAGACTAAATAGTTATGATACATGCTTTTTCTCAAGATAAAAATCTTTTAGACTTTGTTTATTGCTAAGTTTGAATGTGTATATCATTTTCAGTGAAATTGTTTCCAAAGACTGCCATGTAACCCTTTTTGATCCTTTCTCTAGTTCTTCCTTTTTCATTCTTTTTTCTGTTTCCCATTTGGCATTTTTCTCCCTAAAAACTAGTTGGCATGCAAGTTGTTTTTCTGCCTTATTTAAAGTCTAGCCTTTAAAAATTGAGCCAGCAATTAATAATTAATATTACTTTAATGTATCTTGAGCTTCATTAAGTAAAAATACAAGTTGAGTATCCCTAATCTAAAAACCCCAAATCTAAAAAGCTTCCAAATATAAAACACTTCTGGTCCTAAGCATTTTGGATAGGCAGTACTCAGCCTTTAATTTCATGTTAAAAAACTCTCTTTCAGTTGATCACAAAGAACACTTACTTTTGTTTTTCATTGGTCCTTATTTTTTATAATAAAAGTACTTGGAAAATTAAATTTATATTAATAAAGTTGCTTGAACTTGAATATCTTTCAGAACATCTTATTTAAACTGAAATTAAATCTGTAGGATTCTTGTTTTTTCTATCAGTCTGGTCTTTCTCCCTGTCACTGTGTCCCATCAACTCATACTCTTACATCCACCATCTGTCCACGCAGCTCATCCTACAGGTGCACAGCCTCTTCTTGTCCCTAGCTCATTCTATGCAGGATGTCACTTTTTTCATTCTTTCTTTATAATCCCTAAGTGTCAAATATCGTATTGTTAAAATGATAGCATAGTAAGGATACTTTATGTTTAATGTTTATTACTTTATTAAGGTACATGCTATAGATTGTATGCTTGTCTTTTTATTTAAAAAAAATCCTTCACTTAATCTTGAAAGGAAAGCAACTTGTCTACATTCTTGTTCTTTTCCTTCTCTAATGCATTTCTAAGGACTAGTCCTTCTTTGATGTCTCTCCTTCACAGAATTCTAACTACATGTGACTCCCATTTAACTTTACTAAATCTGGTACTTTCCGAGATCTTGCATGTCCTCAGACACAATTCTCGCTTTTAAAAATCATTATCTTAACATTTCACCTTATTACTTGTTATTTTATTCCTTTTGCCACCTTATCTTTCTTTGACTCTTCTCTCACAGTAGTAGAGTAATACTTTGGATTCCCTCTCTTCTTACTCCTCTCTCTCGCTCCTTGAATGTTCTACTACTTCCTTGTTTCTCAAAAAAAAAAAAAAAAAAAAAAAAAAAAAAAAATCATCTCATTTCTCTGGAGTTTTTATTACTCTTACTACAAACAAACTTAAATGACCCCCCTATGGAGTTGACTCCAAATTATTTTCTTGGAAATAACATTTTTCCAACTTCATTTCCAACTTCCTTCTACACATTTGCTTCTGAATATCCTATCACCATATGAAACTTTACACATATCTTAAAGCTTAACTTATTTCCCTTTCATGTACCCCTTTTTTATCTTTGCAATCTTTATATTCAGCTAGTAGTTCTTACCATTTCATACTACCTTTCTGTGATTCCTCCTTATTCTCTTCTCTCTTTTGTTTCCCATCTTTTTTTTTTTTTTTTTCTTGTGGTACTTGTGGTATAACCCAGGGGCCTTCTACCTTCAGAATATACCCTATTTTATTTTTTATTTGGAAACAGGGTTTTGATTAGTTGCTGAGAGCCTCACTCAGTTGCTGAGGCTGGCTACGATCCTGTGATCCTCCTGTCTCAGCCTCCCAAGTACTGGTATTACAGGTGTGTGTCATCACATGGGCCCAGCTTTCCCTCTATTTCCTAAAAATCTTTTATTGGTGAATCGTAATTGTTGATGGTAGTGAGATCCATAGTGATGCTTTCATGTATGCACATAACACTATTCGCTTTGTTTCCTTTCTCGTATTTCCTCTTTCCTTCCTCTCCTCTCTCCCCAATTCCCTTCTACTAGTCCACTTTTTACTGTTCTCCATGCTTTGTAGATTTTTTTTGTACAACTTCTGATTTAGTCATTTCCAACCGCCTTATCCATATTCGTTAAGATAAGTCTTCTTAAAACACAGGAAAAATTATAATTTTGTTTGAATCCTTGTACTAAGTTGATATTTTTGCCAGCTATTGAACAAAATGTCTTCTTAGCCTGACTTTTAAGGCTAAGTGCTCTTGCTAGCCTCAAAGGACTTTTCTTTCACACTCCTTGTTTCTGACATGTTTCAGTTATCCTCTACTATTCCCTATTTAAGAAAATCTATTTTTCCCACTCTTTCTCCTTCTACATGGAAAATTTACTCAAAATCATGTTCTACAAATAATCCTACCTGTTAGTTTCCTGTCCTCTCTACTAATGCTGCCAATAAGCTATGCTACCTTTCCCTTTTTACCAAAAATGTTTTGTAGTATAACCTGTAGATTTAAGATAATATTCTTTTAATAGACTATTTCTTTTTTCCAATGTGCTTCCTTTTTAGCACTTTGAAGCTTTCTTATGGCTATGTACCCTAGTAACATTTATAGATCTTACCTTTTCTAAATGCATTTCTTGAGGGCAGGGGACTATATTTTATTAGATCATTTCATTTTTTGTGATCCTCACAGTACAGGATTTCTTCAGAGGATTGTACAACATGTGCCCTATGTAAGGGCATACTCCTGAGGGACAGGCTCAGATGGGGTGTAAGGTCCTAGAGGGGGTGCCTTCTTGTATTTTGGACATGTGTAAAGCCCCATCTACAATTTCCTGTCATTGCTGTACATGTAGTAGGTTAATCCAAGATCTCACACACAGATCTGACTTGGTGCCTTGTCCTCACGGTAGCCTACAACTGGCTTTTTTATTACGTCGTCCTTTCTCTTTACTTTGCTCCATTTCCTTTCTGTCATTGGTTTCTAAAAGATTCTCCTGTTATACACCCAGTCCAGCTCCCCCACACAATCAGGTTATTGCTGATATGCATAAAAATTGAAATGATCTAGTGTTTCCCTTGTAGTATAATTGTTGTCATGTGACATCATTCTTCATATTGCTTCAGTTGCTAATTGAAACTGTATACTATCTGAATTTCCATTAGTGTGCATATATATATATATGTGTGTGTGTGTGTGTACATATATATATATATATATATATATATATATATATATATATACATACATACATACATACCTGTGTCACCTTTATTCTTTAAAGCTTTGAATTTGTCTTTCATATTTTTATGCTTGACTTTATAATTTTCTTAGATCTGCAATTCAGTTTACATTTGTTCTTGTATTTTAGGTCGTTCTTCCCTCTTCCCAATAGATGATGGCTTGCTGGATGATGGCCACAGTGATCAAGTTGGTGTTTTAAACTCACCCACATGTTATTCCGCACATCAGAATGGAGAACGGATAGAACGCTTCTCTCGAAAAGTTTTTGTTGGTGGTCTTCCTCCAGATATTGATGAAGGTAAGATAACTCAGCCTTAAAAACAAAAATCCTGAAATAAAATGTAAATAGGCTATAGAGTTTTTGGGTTTTGTGGGGTTTTTTTTTAACCTCTTAAAGATATTCAGAGCTAGGATGGGCTATTCATCTATGTTAAAAGTTTTTCAGCTATTGAAATATGCAATTAAACAAATAATTTTAGGCATTTATTCTTTATATCTTATACTGTGTATTATTATAATGGATATCTTTTTTAAGTTTTGTGTGTGTGTGTGGGGGGGGTGATGGGGGTTACTGGGGATTGAACCCAGGGGCATTCTACCTTTGAGCTACACCCCAAGCCCGATTTTATCCTTGTTTGGAAACAGGGTCTCACTAGTTTGATGAGAGTCTCACTAATTGCTTGAGACTATCCTCGAACCTGCAATCTTCCTCAGCCTTCCAAATACTGGGATTACAAGCGTGCATCACCATGCCTGGCTAGTGGGTATATTTTATAAATAAGATTTCCATGCTATAGATTATATCCCACTTATTTTTTAAATATAAACACATTTTAATTAACTTTTTGTATGGCCATAAAACATACACCCACACACATATACACAGTGAAATAAATAAAATCAGCCATGAAACTGCCTGCAGTACATGATAATCAGAAGTTAAAATTTTCTTTTTTGATACTGGAGATTGAACCCAGGGGTGTTCAACTTCTGAGCTAGATCCTCAACCCTATTTTATTTTGAAACAGGGTCTTATTTGCTGAGAGTCTTGTTAAGTTTCTTTAAAGGCTAAATGTACTCTTAGAACTATGTAAGAAAGAAGTTATGAAATCCAAAAGAATAATATTCTGGAAACAAAATACTAAAAAAGAAATTCAGGTTATACAAAAGCTATGTGAGATATGTGTGAAAATTATCTTGCGAATATTGACAAAAGAAAAATAATTCAAGATAAAGATTAAAAATACGCCGGGTGTGGTGGCGCATGCTTGTAATCCCAGTATTTGGGAGGCTGAGACAGGAGTATCGCAAGTTCGAAGCCAGCCTCAGTAATTTAGTGAGGCTCCCTGCAACTTAGTGAGACCCTGTTTCCAAATAAAATATAAAATAGATCTGGGGGTATAGCCCAAAGGTAGAATGCCCCGGACTTCCATCTCCAGTACCACACACACACACACAAAAACAAACAACAACAAAAAAACAAAAACAACAACAACAAAAGATTAAAAATACTGCAATTATGTTTGTGATGTTATGGAAAAGCTACCACTCGTTAATAACTAATAGAGAAGATATTGCTACATTATGGGAAATTTTTAGTTATTCAAATATCCACAAACTTAAGTTAAATATTAATCAGTATGATAAGATTTCTATACCTTCGAACAAACATATCAGTGGATTGGGTCATATAATATATGGGTATCAATAAAACTACCTGGTACATGTTTCAGGATTTTTCTATAAGAACATTTTTCTTGTGAATCACAACTGCTCTCTTTATTTAATTTGATATACTGTTGATAATTCTTGAAGCCAGTTCTGCTTATGGTTTGTTGTACTCTAAAACATCATAGTATCCATACAGTGTGATATAGAATTTTAAAATTCATACCAAGTAGATTATTCTATCCATGGTGTGCTTAACAATGAATTAATTTTGACCAAACAGTTGTTAGGTTTTACATATCACTTTAATAAGGATACTAGACGTATTCCTTTTATTTACATTCAGCTTTATCTTAGGGTTTAGTACTTTTAAATATTAAAGTTTCGTAGTAATTCAAAATGTGGGATTTTTTTAGAATGAGTCATTAAAACTAATTCCTAATGCATATTATTGTACTTTTTAAAGATGAAATAACTGCTAGCTTCAGAAGATTTGGACCTTTGGTAGTAGATTGGCCTCATAAAGCAGAAAGCAAGTCCTATTTTCCACCAAAAGGTAAGGATATTTACTGTTAATATTTGCTAGGGAATCATTTCTATAAGAGCAAAAAGAATAGTATCAATAACTTTGTATTTCCTTTTAGAATTTTATATAAGCATCCTTACATAAAAATTAATAATTCATAGAGGCTGCTACCCTGCATTGAGTGAGTCAGACTGATCCTGAGAATTACTCCTGACTTACTTTAAACCACTAGGCTTGATAAGAAACTCAATAGAAGAGTAATAACAGACTTAATATACTTTTACTATAATTTGATAATGATTTTATACATTCAAATCAGTAAATGAGTATTTGTCTAAAGCATCATTTGAGTAACTTGGGTATGGACATAAGTGCCCTTTGCTCAGTGAAATTAATATCTATGTGAAGTGATTTATTTATATCTTATAAAATATAAGGCTATTTGAATAGTTTAAAAAATTGTAAGATTTACATAAGTGTTCCAGATTACAGTAGGTGATAGCAGAGCAATGTATAGTCTGTGTTTGAATAAATAATATAAAGGAGGAAGTAATTAGTTGAGTGTTTTTTGAACTCCCAGTTTTATAAAAAGGTTGTGAGAAGGATACTTAGTTGTGTTAGTCACAATGCTAGAAAAATACTGTGCCTGATACCAGAAGACAGTCAACTATGGATCAGAACCAGTCAGTGAAAAAAAATGGGTCTGTACTGAACATACATGGAATTCGTTCTTGTCATTAGTCTCTAAATAATACAGTATAACAACTTTATATAGCATTTATATTATATTAGCAATTATAAGTAATAGATTATTTAAAATATATAGGAGATGTATGTAGATTCTATGCAAATATTAGAGCATCTGAGGGATTATTTGAGCATACTCTGATTTTGGTATCTGGACAAATGGACTCAATCCTCTAAGTATACTAAGGTATGACTGCAATTATGGAAAGAATGTAGAATTAGTTTGGGTGGAGATAGATATAAATATTTGCATGGGCTACTTTCTCATGTAAGAGGGTGGTACATTCCAAGCCTAGAAAGAGGTTAAAACAATTCTAATGAAACAAAATAGTTTGCTTCATTCTCTTATTGCCGTCATTATTGTAGTTTTTGTAGTGTTTATTTTCTCAAACTAAGAAAGAAAAAAAAGAAAACAGAAATTAGTCCTGGCAAATAGGAGTTTTTTGGTATAATTATAGCCATTGCCAAAGACTACTATTCCCAAACCTTGTTCTTTGAAGTGTTTTGTACACTACATATCTGTAATTTCGCATTTTTCTATGGTTTGGAAAACACTGATATAGAAGCATCCAGTTGTGCGTCCTCCTTGTAATTAACGCAGTGACTTGAGTCTTCAGATGCTGAGCCACCCATGTACCTCTCCTTTGCAGTCGGCAGGGGACACTTTATGTGATCATTAATTTGTTTTAGTAAATTCTAAAGAAATTACTATATGGTATCTCTTGTACATGTGTTTTAAATCAGATTGCTTGATTAGGTCATAATTTACTTACCTTATTGCTTAATTCTTGTCTTACAAAGCATTTCTTTCCTAATAGTAACAAAAATATTTAAGCAATATTAAAATATCTGATTTAAAGTATTTTAAAATTAACTAATATTAAAGTAGTAATATCAAATTTATCACAAAAATTAAACCACCTTAAAAATACTGGATTTAAAGTACTATTTTGTCTAATCTCTTAATTAGTATAGAATAGTTATAGTTCCCAGATCCTTAGTTCACATAAAAATTAAAATCTTACAGGAAACCAATCCATCTTTTAAACAGTTAAGTTTTTTTTCCTAACACTTTAAAAAGTTTAAGACCTCTTTTTAATGTAACATAATCTTATATTTGGAAATTTCTACGGAAATTGATTTGATGGCTGCATAGTTAATTTTATTAAAAATGTTTTATTGCCATATCCAGCTTCTGTGACATAAAGTCCATTATTGACAATAAGCTGTATTTTTTGAGTTCTGAATAAAACATGACCTCACACTTCCCATTGTATCACAGAACCAGATTTGTATCGCCTGCTTGATGGCTTCTTCATGTAAGGAGTAGATTACAGTGTTGTCAAGGCCAGGCATACTTTTAGGTCATTTACATTTATTATCTGCTGGGAATAACCACATAATAGTAAACTTGCCATAAAAATCTTGATGCTTCCTTTTATATAATTTATATTCTGCCTTGCTGAATGCATGATTTATTTTATTTACACATTTAATTACTTATATTCATTCATTTTTAAGGTACCAAGGATTAAATCCAGGTATGCTCTACCACTGAGCTAAATACTCATCCTTTTTATTTTTTATTCTGGGACAGGGTCTTTCTAAGCTGCTGAGGCTGGCCATGAACTTGTGAACTTCTTGCCTTGGCCTCCCAAGTAGTTGTGATTACAGCCTGTCTGGATTTTTTTTTTTTTAATTAAAGAGTGACAGTTGGTTGTTCTCAAGGAAAGAAGGGAAGGCATATTTCCAAATGGTTATAGGAATCTTAAGTGGAAGGTTATATCCAGCTCTAAACATAGTCTCCAAGCCGATTGGAAAAAAAAAAATGTTTTACTGCTCATGCAACTTGAGATTTGATTCTGACCTATCCTTAAATAACATGTTTCGTTTCAACCTCCCTAGGGTAACTTTTCCTTAGTAATCATTTGGGAGTTTCTAGGAGACTGGAATTTCCCCTCTACTTACGGAATTTTCTGGACCTTTCCAAGTGTGCTCTAGTTCAAAAATATGCTCTAGAACTTGTATTATCTTGAGAGCATTTAAGGGAAACACTAGCTCCTAATAAACTTAGCGGGCTAATTCTGCCAAGTTATTTAACAATGTGGTATCACTCCTAGAAAGCACAACAGTGAACTTGGGGCTTACTGAGTTTGAAATTAATCAACTACTTGCTATGAGATTTAGTAATTTAACTTCTTGGTACCTCAGGATTTTTCTGTAAAATGAAGATAATATTTCATAGACTTGTAATAGTCAAATGAGAAAATTCATGCTAAACTCTTAGTATAGTATCTACTAGTAAACGATCCACAGAAAGTAGCAAAGTATTTTTTGAGTATCTGTTTTTGTGTATATTCCATAAGATATTGTATTCTCCTAAAGAAGGTATAATGATTCAAAACCCATTTGATAGCCGGGCGTGGTGGCACACGCTTGTAATCCCAGTACTTGGGGAGGCTGAGACAGGAGGATCTGGGTTCGAGGCCAGCCTCAGCTACTTAGGCCCTCCGCAACTTAGTGAGACCCTGTTTCAAAATAAAGAATAAAAAATAGGACTGGGGGTGTAGCTCGGAGGTAGAATGCCCCTGGATTCCATCCCCAGTACCCTTTTAAAAGCATATACATTCTAAAAGCTACTGAAATGCGCGGTGAAGTCACTTACTTGACACATTGCCTCATTTTTATTGGTTATTCCAGGCTACGCATTCCTTCTCTTTCAAGAAGAGAGCTCAGTTCAGGCGCTAATTGATGCTTGCATTGAAGAAGATGGAAAGCTCTATTTGTGCGTTTCCAGCCCTACTATCAAGGACAAACCAGTACGTAAATACCATATGAATTTCAGGCTACGAACATATTTTGAAATGTTTGTTTAAAAACTACCATGGTAAGCTTAGTTTTTAAAATATCCATGTGATTTATAGTATCCAGATAGAAATTTATAACAATAATTGTGTCCAAATTCAGTTATATAAATTTGTAAACATGAGGAGGAGTAAGACAATGCCATTTTCTTGATAGGTTCAGATCCGTCCTTGGAATTTGAGTGATAGTGACTTTGTCATGGATGGTTCTCAGCCTTTGGATCCTCGGAAGACAATTTTTGTTGGAGGTGTTCCTAGGCCGTTAAGAGCTGGTAAGTCAAATATTAACAAATTTTGTTTAAAAACCATGTAAATGTACACTAGTTAATCCAGTAAACATTTAGTAGTTATTGTGGATCTGACACTATTTGGGAGGGAAGGGGCAGATTCTTCATACTTTAGCAGTTGCTAACTACAGAATTCTGAGAACCATTCTTCAATCTCTCAAGGGATTGTGTAATTGGACACTCATCTGTTGTTTTTTCTGTGCTTTAAATAATAAATAAATTAGCATTTTAGCTGAATGATAAACTTCTATTTATCAGGAACCAGAAATCTACGGATGATGTCCTATAGGACATAACTATAGATGAAAATGTCCATTATATGTGCAGGTTGCAGGGGACCATGTACCCTCTGAAAATGTTAATGATTCTGTCACTGAGAATGTCCTCGTCAGGCCGGATGATACGTGTTAAGTATTGCTTACATGGTTCCTATGGAATATACACAAAAACAAACTCAGAAATACTTAAAGAACCTGATGGCTGCTACAAAGAAAGACTGAAGAACAGACAAGCAGATATAGCAGGGAATGTGATATAGGCTAATATCTGAAACACGCTTGTATTTGAGCTGATGTAAAGATTGAACAGGAGGAATAGGATTGGGGCAGTAGGAGGGTTGTGAGGAGTGCATTTCAGAAAAAGAGAAGAGCATACTGAAATGTTGAGGCAGGGTGCATCGGAGGGTCTGGAAAGCATCCAGGGTGGCCAACTAGGGATTCAGAGAGTGAGGGGAGAGAGACAATAAGAAAAAGGTAACAGGAATCAGATCATACAAGTCTAATAGGCTTAATTTGATATTTATCCTCAGAACAAGGGGAAACAATTTGAGTTTTTAAGCAAGGAGGAGACATGTTTGTAGTTTTGAAAGATCAGTTACGGTAAGGACTGATAAGAAGGAAGCTAGGTGTAAGTAGCTATGGGTAGGCCAGGTTAGGAGCCTATTATTGTGGCCTGGAGACACGCAGTGGTGGCTGGGATTAGTGGCAGTGGAGAAAGTCAAATGAACAGATGTCACAGATATTTATGAGATAATGCAAAAGGCTGAATCTCGGCTTTCAGTCTTCAGATGCTAGGTGGATAATGCTACCTTTTACTTGGAATGTGAGGAACCCTGGAGAAGGAGCAGGTTGGAGGGAAGATTGTGATCTTGGTTTTGAACACAAGTTTATGGCACCATTCAGAAGTCCCAGGTGTCTGATGTGGTTTTAAGAGAATCACTCTTGCTACCCTTTTGGCAATAAATGAGACAGTGGGGATCTAAAGCAAAGAGATAAGGCTGTTGCCAAAAAGCAAATAAAAAATTGTGATAGCTTAAAACAGGATGTTGGTAATGAAGGTGAGATTGGATTCTAGCTATGTTTTAAAAATCAATTTCACAGGATTATGTGTGCAATGGGGAAGAATAAAAATATGAAGCCAAGGGTCTTGGGAACTTCATCCTTTCTGTTGCTAAAAACAGGAATTATTGGGTCAGTAAAAATTTCCTGGAATAGGTATTTGTTTATTTGTTTTATGATGGAGGTTGAACCCAGAGGCATTCTACCTTCAAGATATACCCCTAGCCCCTTTCTAATTTTTTTTTTTTGAAACACTCTCACTAAGTGGCTAAGGGCCTCTCTAAGTAGTTAAGGCTGTCCTCAAACCCACGACCCTCCTATCTAGGCCTCCCAAGTACTGGAATTATAGGTGTGCTCTCCACACCCACTGGAGCAAGTTTAATGAGATGGAAGAAGATCATTTTTACATGTAATCCACTTTTAACACAATATAGGTTACAGTATCTATTAAATGTCAATCTGAGTTGTCCATTAAACAGTTGCATTTATGGGTCTAAAGTCCAGGGGAGAGGTCCAAACTAAAGATACAAATTTAGGAGCTTAAAACCTCATAGATGGTATTTAAAGCCATGGCACAGGATGAAGTTACCAATGCCAGGAGTATAGATATAGGGGTGCAAGGATTGACACTTAAGGTGCACCAGCTTCATCAAGGAGTTGAGGAACTCTCAAGGAAGACTAATAGGATATTATCCAGTAAAGAGAGGGAAGAATTAGTAGAATAATGAATCATGGGGTGGGGGTGAAAGTTTGATTATTAAGGGTTGAACAAAAAAATAGGAAGATAGGAGTTAGAAAATACAATAAAAATATTTTTAAACAATTTGATTGTAAAAGAATAGAAAAATGAGGAGAAATGATGTTATGAGAATTTATTTAAGAGGGGACATTAAAAAAAGTATGCTTAGAAATGATCTAGTATGAGAGGAAAGCTGATGGTACAAAAAACTTGAGTGGGTGGGATCTAGTGTACAAGCAGAGGGATGGGATTTAGAAAAGAACCCGGAACTATTTATCTACAAGGAAAGAAGTGTGTAGGTTTAGTGCTGATAAGTGGGTAAGTGCTGATAGTGGTGAGCCTGACTTTCTATTTAAAATGGGGTGGGGTGCTCCATGGCCCCAGGCTGCCCTTTATTAGCTTCCTTTTTTCTATTATCCTGTTGACTTTTAACTTTTCAAAACAAGCAAAAACTTACAAATTGATTTACTGTGTTTTCTGATACCTAATTTGAACATCTTTCCTTTTGCAGTGGAACTTGCTATGATCATGGACCGGCTGTATGGTGGAGTTTGTTACGCAGGAATTGATACAGATCCAGAACTAAAATACCCAAAAGGTGCTGGACGAGTTGCTTTCTCCAATCAGCAGAGCTACATTGCTGCCATCAGCGCTCGGTTTGTTCAGCTTCAGCATGGCGATATTGATAAACGTGTAAGTTGCATATTGGAAAAATCACATGTCCCATAATAAGATGCTTATCTAAAGCTCATTATCTTAAAGAGTTAATAATATAATTCAAGCACTTTATTTTTTATAATTCTTTATCTCTGAGTTATATCAAGACGTCCTTGAAACACGAAGTTTTGAACATACTTTAAACTTTAGCTATGATATAGAATGATATAGAAATATGAATATAGATATCATCTTGAAACCATGTCCTTTTTTTTTTTTTTTGTAGTACTGGGGATTGAACTCAGGGGCATTCTACCTCCGAGCTAGTATACCCCAGCCCTATTTTTTATTCTTTATTTTGAAACAGGATCTCACTAGGTTGCGGAATGCCTCACTAAGTAGCTGAGGCTGGCCGTGAACCCGGATCCTCCCGTCTCAACCTCCCAAATGCTGGGATTACAAGCGTGGGCCACCATACCTGGCCATGTCCAAATTTTGATCGACCAGTAAGTCACCACTTTCTAACCATGGAGGCACTTTTTTTTTCTTCTTTTTTTTTAAAGAGCTATACTGCCTAGGAGTGAAGCATATGTTCACCATTTGTTCTGTAATCTCTACCACTTTTTCCTCCTATAGAATGGAAAATAATACTAATGTGTCTCAGTTATTTAAAGGACTAAATAAATTTACATATGTACTAGCACTTAGAATAAAATTTGATGCAGAGTAATTTCTGTTTAAGAGTGAGTTTTCATTTATAAAATTTAAAATTAAAATACATTGTATTTATTTCCCTAAATTAATTGACCTAAAATTTAAAAGTTAGCTCTTTAGTAGCATTGCTTACATCATCGGTGTAAGAACTTTTAACAAGTCGTGTGAATAATAGCTAAAAGTCATCCCGAGTACCGATTACCATCTAAAGTAGGAGAAATAGGCTGTGCGTGGTGGCACATGCCTGTAATCCCATTACTTGGGAGGCTGAGACAAGATTCTCAGCAACCTAGCAAGACCTTGTTTAAAAACAAAAATTGAAACAGGACCAGCGTGTATTTCAGAGGTAGAATGCCCCTGTGTTCAATCCCTACTACCATAAAAAATAAAAATAAAGTAGGGGAAAGAGGTTAACAAAACTCAGTTGCTCGTTAACAAATATGTTTTATACTAAAAACTGTGAATAGTTCTTGGACATTGGACATAGTTAACCAATATTTTAAAATAATCATATTTACATTTACAGTACACCTGAGATATACTAAGAATATGGGGTAAAGGAAATTTTACATCCAAATTAGTAGATATAACTTGAATAGATACTTATTTTCCCAGTTTAGACATTTCTTGAAGCCCTTTCTAAGGCTTCTTTGCACTTTAAAAGGCTATTTAGGGGCCAGGAAAGATGGTTGACTTAATACTAACTGATTAGACCATGAGCTATATAAGTCTTCATCAATATAATTACCAAACCAAACTAAACCATCCCATTTAGAAATCAAGGACAGCATAGGATCAGTTTATAAATACAGAGTGGCTTTTTGTTTGCATTGCTATATAAAATACTCCCCCTCCCCCCGAATAAAAAAAGTGAGAGAAGGGCTCACTATTATTCAGACATGCATACATAAACCTTTTGAACTGGTTTGAACCTTAAAAATTTCTCTAGTCTTGTAGTTTAACCTCAGCTACATACAGTCACCTAGGAACTTAGAAAACTCTTGACATCTGGGTTCTCCTCCTGGGATTGTGCTTTAATTTGGTCTGGACTGCAGCCAGAGCAGCAGGCGTTTATAAAGCTCCCCAGGTAGCACTAATATACAGCCAAGGTTAAGGCCTCTGATCTACCCTATTTTTACAGAGAGGTGATGGGTCACTGAGGAAGTTTTTACATATATATATATATGATTGTTGTTTAATATGCCCATGCAGAAGGAAAAGATAGATGGAGTGTCACATCTCATACCTCTTTCTTTCCAAAATGATAGTGAAGGAGCAGTTAATTGAAGCAGAGTATTTTTTCCTGAATAGCAGTTCAGATGCAAAGCAGGTGGTGAAGAAAGGTGCTCCAAGAGTTATGTGCATGTGTGCTTCTATCACTCTGTACCCCAATATAATGTATAATTACAATGTACCAAGTTAAAAAAAAAAAGGTTTTCTTAAGGTAGTTAAATACCTGAGAGAAAAGTTTATTTTCTAAGCTGTGTGGTACAAAGGTATATTATGAACTTCATTTGAAAGAATTTGAGTCTTAAATATTTTATAAGTCACTACTTTGCAAGGCATTAGTATTGCTCAAACAACAATATTAAACCATTAGCCTTGATACCATCATCTCTTTGATATGAATATAGTTATTAAATCATACAGATTAGTGTAAATATATAGCTGACATGTGTAATATCCCAAAGATACATAGGACACTTACTTGGAGAGAATTAAAAATGTTTATTCAGCTTTTTACTTTGTGGCCTCATAAGACACTTTGAATCTTTAGTTCACATTTATCTGATAGCTGGGATGCTATGACAATGGACGTGTAATTCATAGTATTATTTTGGATATTATTTCACAAGTATTATAATTCACTATAGCTTCTAGTAGAAATTAAATTGAATTGTGTTATATTTCAAGTTGGATAATTATTAATTGGTCAACTATTTTATTAGTTATCAGTCCAGGTGACAAAATATCTTGTAGGTTCTCTGAAGTGAAAAAAGGAAAGACATCATAGAAAATGAGATTAGGTGAAATGTTGAAGAAACTCCCTTTTGCACATACACAAATTAATGGTTAGAGATTATTAACCAGAAATAGATTTGATTATACTCTAAAATCATGTTTGAAATCTCATTTTGTGTCTTGGAATTCTGTGATTTTGAGTTAAGTAGATTAGCTTCATAAAATACCTGTAACTTTAAGAATAATCAGTCATATTTGTAAAATTTTATTCAGCTGTTGTATGTTAACACCTGAACACCTGACATTTTATGAGGCATTGTGGAAGAGAAGTAAATAGCACAGACCCTGGATTACGGTACTGGGGGATTGAACCCAGGGGCATTCTACCTCCGAGCTACACCTCCAGTCCTATTTTTTTATTCTTTATTTTGAAACAGAGTCTCACTAAGTTGCAGAGGGCCTCACTAAGTAGCAGAGGCTGGCCACGAACCCAGATCCTCTGGTCTCAGCCTCCCAAGTACTAGGATTACAAGTGTCTGCCACCATGCCCGGCTCAGACCTTGGTTTTAGTTTACTTAATATCTTGTGGTGTAAATAAACATCTGTAAATTTGTACTATGTTTATTCATATAACTTTTTCAAAGTTCCTACTTTGTGCTATGTATTCTGCTGGGTACTTGGAAGGAACTGAGTGTTTAGCAAATGGAGTTTATATGCTAGTGAAATGAAAATCAGTAATTCTCATGTTACTCTCACGTCCTTACTGTGATGATTGTAATGCTCTTCTTCAGTTGTAGTTATAATGAGGATAATGAATAAAAAATAGCAGTCTGGCAAAGGTGAGATGGAATTCATAAAATAAAAAGTTCAGAGAGAAAGATTAAGCATAAAAATTTTAAGAATTTGTGTCAGGGATTATTTTAAAAGTTAAAGACCAATGGAAAAATGATTTTAAAATTCTTAACTAGCAAAGAGAAGCTATGAATCCATTTTTTAAATGAGAGAAAAAAACTCCAGCAGGAAAATATAGAAAAGATAAGCAGGCAAGTCAGAAAAGCAGAATGCCCAATACACATAAAGTATGCTTACACTACCCCTAATGAATGAAGTGGTAAATATAAGTAGTAATGTAGTCCCATTGCCTTCCTATCAAAAGTTTGTCTTAGAATTCTCCTTTTCATCAACTTTTAGATTATTTCCACTTTGTTATGGTTCTTACAAATAATGCATAATACATCCTTCTATATTCATTTTCTGTACACATGCAAGTATTCAGTAGAATACATGAGTAATAGAAATTATTGAGTCATTGCTTTATACCAGAGGCAAACTATTGTTTCTCAAATTCTATCCTTCAAAACATTCAATTTTCTATCCTTTCCTAAGGAATGGTAAATATCTTAGGTTCTCTGGCACTATTCAGCCAGAGATAATAGCCTTCCATTCATAAAGTTAATACAAGCATGAAAGCAAAACTATTGGAGCTAATAGTAGCTAGCACTAACTTATGGAGTATTTACCATGTGCCAAGCACTGTCTTATGCTTTTTCATGTATAATTTAATTCTTACACTGTCTTATGCTTTTTCACATATAATTTAACTTGGAGACAGATTCTATTATTCTCATTTTACAATGTGGAAACAGGTTGGAAGGTTTTATCATTCAAAGCTGACTGCAAGGTGGTGATCTTCTGCTGAGTCAAGTCTTCACAGGGGGACTCTTACTTTATATCTTATAAATCACAAAAGTCTAGACATGCCCTTAAGATTAGCCACAGTTCAGGTTTGTAGCAGTTATTTGCAAGCAAGGTGTGGCTCTCACCTGGAGAGACGCACTGCCATAATTAGTGGCTGTTAGGAGTTTCCCCTCTCTCAGGTGGTATGAGAATAAATGAAGAAGGTGTGAAAACCATCTGTCTTTTGTGGCTGCTTTATATCCTGTTTTTCACTCACAGTCACCCCCACCTCTGAAAATACCAACACACAGGTGTTTCAGAGATGTTAGCAAGAAAGGTAAGGGTGAACTGTCTTGCATGTCATTTAGGTTTTCATATTTTAAAAAGTATTTCCTATTTTTTAAAAATATAACACCATTATAGTCCTGTGAAGAAAATATTGAAATAATCAAATTAAGTTCTTATTTATTATAAACCAGTTATAAGTATGAAACATTATATATACAAATATAATTAGCACAAGAAAAAATAACTTAATTTTTTTAACCTACTATATAGCAAAGCTAGTTCCCTGGGAAGCTTTCTGCTTTCCCAACTTTCAGTGCTGGTCCTTTACTCTAGAACACTGTAAACATTTAAAATCATTACCAAATTTGATTTCTTAACCTGACCTTAATGAGGTATTTGTTTTCTCTTGCGCTTTTAGGTGGAGGTAAAGCCATATGTGCTAGATGACCAGATGTGTGATGAATGCCAGGGCGCGCGCTGTGGTGGGAAATTTGCTCCCTTTTTTTGTGCCAATGTCACTTGCCTGCAGTATTACTGTGAGTTTTGTTGGGCAAATATCCACTCTCGTGCAGGACGTGAGTTCCATAAGCCATTGGTGAAGGAAGGTGCTGATCGCCCACGTCAGATCCACTTCCGCTGGAACTAGGAAGAGCAAACTGGCCTCTGTTTAACAAGGAAGGAAAGGGTGCATGTGGCTTACTGTGTCTGAAGATACTGACATGACATGCAGAAGAAATAAGTGCATTCTTCTGCTTTTCACCCCAGCTATCAATACATGCATCTTTATCAGCAGCCAAAACACTACAAGCCTCTTGTTTTTCACCAAAACCCTACATCTCAGGCTTACTAATTTTTGTGATATTTTCATGTTAAAATAAAATGTTTTTTTGTATTTTCTCCAAGTTATTTTTATATGTAAAATTAAAATTAGATATGAGAATGTTTTGCGTAGGGGCAACACAGTCTGCTGCTATATAGTGGGTGAAGCGTGCACTTATTTCTAAACATGGGTTTTTAACTTCAAGATCTGCCCCAGTAACTTTACCAAAGGTAGCAAAATAATAGTGAAGATGGAATATGTCTGCTACAAATGCTTATTTTTATTGTTGCTATTTTCAGTGTATACATAAACTAAAAATTAGGGTTGATTTTTTTGCTCTCCATTTTGACTTGCAAGAAATAATACCTCAAGATAATCTGATTTATTAGCTATTTTTAAACATTTTTAATCACAAGCTGTATTAGCTTTGCTGCTATATAGGTGTTATGTATAAATGCCACCTATTAATACGGGATTGAAAGCGTTAGAGACACACTGCATTGCAGATAAAATGCAGGCAGCACAATGTGGCCTAGACTGCCATAGTTTTAGAATGTGAAAAAAAATGCATGTTTACTTACTTGTATACACCAT
>PVLC010003580.1:0-95701 GCA_004027655.1 Graphiurus murinus | reverse complement strand
GTGTTTGTGCATGTAGTGAAAACTGTAGAAATAGCTGAGTGAAGTGGCACATGCCTGTAATCCCAGGATTTGGGAGGCTGAGACAGGAGGATTGCAGGTTTGAAGCCAGCTTCAGAAATTTAGTGACATCCTGTTTCAAGGGCTGGGGGGTTAGATCCAAGATAGAATGCCCCTGGGTTCAATACCCAGTACCAAATGAAAACAAACAAAAAACAAAACAACAAAAATAAACACCTCTCAAAGACAAAGCACCAAAAAAAAAAAAAAGCTCTGTAGAAATATGTGTGCACATTTCACATTTCTGCCCAAAGGAGCCTGCTAGCGGCTAGAGTTCAAGATATTTTTAGTAATAGATACTATTCTTCTGTTTAGCACCTACTAAAGCTCCAGAATCCCAAAGGCAGAGCAGATATTAACCACGAATCACTTTATTTGCACAGACAATCTGGGTATAGTGAGCCTCCCTTGTCAGATAAGGCATGGTTTGAATGCCAAGTTCCCAGATGCCAGTCAAGGGCCATCCTGGTTAGCAGAAGCTTCTACATCTACAGCTTCAAACCTGCTGTGTTGACTCCTCTCTACCCAGTTGCTGAGCCAGCAGGTGGGTTGGCCCAGATCATGACTGAGAGGCTGTATTTGCCTCAACTTCCCCTACCTTCTCAGTTATTTAACTGTTATATAGAATGTAACACAACTTAGCCCAGCATGACTCAGCCAAACATCATCAGTTTCTTTTCATGGCAAAGGAGTCCCACTTGAGCTGCTGATTTTAAGAGAGACCCCCTCTAGTCCCTTGTGGTGGGGTAGAAGTTTCATTCTAAGGTCTAGAAGCCTCCGATGCACTTCAGACTCAGAGCCCAGAGGGTCTGCAGCTTCAGCCCCACTTAATGCTTATGTGCCCATTTATGTTCTCCTCTACACAGATATAACTATGTGTGCTAGATTTTCTTTTTAAGACTGCCATCCATTATCACTATTTGTTTGAAGCAAAGCCTGGTAGGGAGTGAGAGACTTAGACTGTAAACTTATAATGCCACTGTAGCCTGAAGGTGCCCTTTTATTTTCTTCTACATCATGGAAGCTTTCTCTACCAAGGTTGAGGGCTAATCCCATGCAGTTTGGCTGGCTTGGAGGATCATCTTAGTAATAGGTATTATGTTTTATTCAAAACTGCCTTTCACCTATGTTCCTGGCTTGCTGTCCTTGTGCCTCTTGATTCTTTCTTTAGGATGAATTATTCCTCTTGAGATTCATTAGTGAACTTGGCTAGTCGTATCTGTGAAGGGGAACCCAGCTTAAATACTCAGGCCAAGATTCCCTTAGTACTTATGGAATTTGGTCACAACTGTTTCTCAAAACAAAACAACAAAATCAGAATTTGGGAAACTTCCCATTTTCTAAAAGTCATTATACTCACTGTAGGGAAAGACAAAAAATAGTTAACCTATAAGAGAGCTGTTAATACATTTTCCCCTTATTAACCTAAATGATTTTCATTATATTTAACAACACATATTTTGGTTACTCAGAATTTACCCCCAAACTTTTTGAGACATTATCTCTTTTCTACTGTGTAAGCTGACTTGGAGGCAGAGTTAAGTCCACCTGTTTGCACTTTTACTACTAAAGTCAAGGAAGAGTCTAGACACTTTTTTTTTTAAGAATTTTTTTTTTTTTTTTTTTTTTTTTGGCCGGGCGTGGTGGCTCATGCTTGTAATCCCAGCATTCGGGAGGCTGAGACCGGAGGATCCAGGTTCGCGGCCAGCCTCAGCTACCTAGTGAGGCACTCCGCAACTTAGTGAGACTCAGTTTCAAAGTAAAGAATAAAAAATAGGGCTGGGGGTGTAGCTCGGAGGTAGAACGCCCCTGAGTTCAATCCCCAGTACCGCAAAAAAAAAAAAAGAATTTTTTTTTTTTTTAACTAAAAGATTGGTGAAAGAATCTCAGCTCAACCACTGAGTTGTCCTATCCCAAGATGTTTGACTTTGTAGTTTTTACTACAGTTGACCTGTACTGTTCTGCGTTATTCAAATCTGGTATCAAGAAGACTTCAGGTAAGATGTGACTAGATATGCTTTAGTGATTGCTATAGATGATTCCATGATCTCTGCATTTCTCTAATGTAAGGTCATATTGACCTTTCACCTATAGCCTTTTATATCAAGTACCTGGCTTCATATTATTGTGCATGTGATACTGGGCATTGAATTCAAGGACATTCTCCCTCCGAGCTACACCTCCAGCCCTATTTTATTTTTATTTATTTTTGAAACAGGGTTTCACTAGGTTGATGAGAATCTTACTACTTGCTGAGGCTGTCTTCGAACCTGTGATTCTCCTGTCTCAGCCTCCCAAGTACTGGGATTACAAGTGTGCACCACCATGCCTGGCTCATATTATTGTTATGAATCAAAATCTCTCACCTTTTTCTTTCTTTCTTTTTTTAAAGAAAGGCTGCTAAGCAAAGTATACTGGAGCAGCTGATTTTTAAATTCCAAATTCATGTTTAGAGTGCTTGAAAGTTATTTTAATTAAACACAAACACACACACACATTCTTCAGAAATGTGTTTCATGCTGATAAGTTGATTTTGAACTTTAGTCCTGTCAGTTTTGTGTCTTCTGAAGTTGTACTGAGTTTGCCAATCTTAGGTGTCAAGTTGATTCAAAGCTTATAGCACATTGCAAACGCACAATTGAATGGGTCTTTCAATTTGCTATGTGTAATGGTTTGAAAATAGAATGCTCCCCCAGCCCTCACCAAAATGGGATGACAATATTGAAAGCAGGGCTCGGCTGTAATCTCAGCAGTGAATAAGTCCATTGTAATGGATTTCTCTGGGTGGTGGCTGGAGAAGGTGGCTCCCTGGGGCTGCGACCTTGGGGATTATATGTGGTTCCTTCTCCCCTTGCTTGCTCTCTTGCTTCCCACCTCTATGATGTGAGAGGAAGTCTTGTGCTCTCTCTCTCTCCGCTTCCTTCCGCCATGACCTGAGATCCACGGTACCCAGCCTCATATGGACTGAACTAAAAATCTACAAACCATAAGTAAGTGAGTCTTCCTTTCTCTAAATTGTATGGCCAGGTTTACTGGGATACTACAGTGAGAATGCTGACCTATGCCTGAAATATTTTCTTTAAAACAGAGACATAGCCGGGTGTGGTGGCCCTCGCTTGTAATCCCAGCATTTGGGAGGCTGAGACGGGAGGGTCTGGGTTCACAGCCAGCCTCAGCTACCTAGTGAGGCACTCAGCAACTTAGTGAGACCCTGTTTCAAAATAAAGAATAAAAAATAGGGCTGAGGGTATAGCTCGGAGGTAGAATGTCCTGAATTCAATCCCCAGTACCGTAAAACAAACAAACAAAACAAAACAACAACAAAAAAACAGATACCACTGCTGATCTTTGGTTTTATATTCTACCTGTTTATTCTCAAATATTTTAAAGGTTTGGTTTGTTAAAAGAAGTTGTTTCTGCCAGTTTTCTTCACTATACTTCACTATAGCTATATTTGCTATAACCTACCTGAGCACACTTTTGACTTTTTGGATACACAATACTTATAGAGTTATGATTATATATTCTCAATAGCATTAGTCTATAAAGGATAGGATTATAAAGCACTTTTATTTAATCCTTCAAAAGTGAGTACAATTTATTTTCACTCTAGACTTCTGCAGGGAGTTGACTTCCAGAATTATGTTTATCAAAAATACAAGGCAATAATAGAAATTACCTCTCCTTCCCTTCTTCAGGAGGGATGGTATGTCTTTTTCCTTTCTGACTCCTAATTAGCTGAATTGTAGATCAGTACATTAAAAGCTTCTCAAATCAAATGATATATGGAGGTGTGAGTAGTTTCCTATTAGTAAGCCTCTGGGGTGGCAGCACTTGAGGGGGCTTCAGGATTATGAATACTATGCAGGATTAAGTGGGGGCACTGGGCAGGGAGAGCCCTGGAACACTAATATTTCCAGCTTCTACCCAGACTCTAGAGAACCATACACAGCAATGAAACTGATGCCTCTGGACCTCACAGAATGACTTGGATAATATGACTGTCAGGTGTGACTAGAGATTTTCCTATTTCCTGGGCACCACAAAATATTCTGGATTCTGTTTAGGTCCTAAGAGGAGAGGAAATCTCAATACTGACTAAGAATTCACCTTCAGTCTGACAGGGTTTGTGTCTGAGTCTGAATAAAGTTACAATAAAGTGATGTTATCATACACCCAAGTTTATGGACTATAATAATATACTCTATAAACTTGATGTAAATATCTTTTAGATTATTGATTTATTAAGAAGAGGAGAACCTGCAAATACACTTTATTGAAGAAAATTAGGAACTAGGGGAAAATTAATTTAGTAGGAAATTAGATTAGTAGGACTGTATGCCTACTATGTATCAGGCCTGATATATTAGATTTTATTTATTTCTTTTGCAGATGCCTGAACATATAGGCATTACATTGTTATTTTATTATTATTATTAATACATGTATATAATAAAGACATAGCTCATGCAATTATAGAGGCATGAAACCCCAAGATCTATGGTCAGCAAACTGGAGACCTAAGAGAGCCATAAGTTCCAGTCCAAATCCAACATCTGGAGAATCAGGAGAGCCAATGATATAAGTTTGAGACAGAAAGCAAAAAGAGACCTCTGTCCCATTAAAGTTGTTAGGAAAGAGTTCCTTTTTACTCAGTCTTGTTGTTCTGTTCAGCTCTTCAATTGATTGGATGAGGCCCACCCCCACCACAATTCAGGAGGACAATTTGCTTTACTTGGTCTACAGATTCAAATGATAATCTAATCTAGAAACACCCTCACAGTCATACAAAGAATAATATTTGACTAAATATCTGGGTCTCTGTAGCCCAGACTAATTGACACATAAATTACCACCATAGAAGGTAAAAATGGATTATTTAGTACACTTACATATCTGGTATGTGGTGGAGCAAGAATAAAGGCTAAAGAGCAGAGCATTCCAAAGCTTGTTTGCACAGTTTGTATATTCTGTGCTTGGTTGACTTTAAGTAGCCTCAAGTCAACAAGCAGCCAGGCATGGGGCATATACCTCTAATCCAGGTACTTGGGAGGTTGAGACAGAAGTATTGCATAGGTTCAAGGACAGCCTCAGAAAGTAGTGAGACTCTTATCAGCCTAGTGACACTCTGTTCCAAAATAAAAATTAAAAAATAGGACTGGGGTGTAGCTCAGGTGCCCCTAGGTTCAATCCCCAGTACTATCAAAAAAAAAAAAAAAAGAGAAAAGGGGTAGGGTATGAGATGTATCTTGGAAGTAGTAACATAGTAACACACACACACACACACACACACACACACACACACGCACACGGGCATACACAAATAAAACAAAAAGCAAAATTACAACAACAAAAAAAGCCAATAAGCAACTCACAAATAGTATTCATTGTTTTTCTCTCCTATCTTGCCTTTCCAAATGATCCTGAACTCCTACTTGTGGTTGGGAAAGTTTGTGATAATCACTCAGCAGGCAATCTCCCCTAGGTAATGCATTCTAACCTTCAACTCTTTCCTTTTAACCCTTGGTGAACCATTACCAGTCATCAGGACCGACTCTACATATAGACCAAACCCCCAGATCAGATGCGATCACTTTAGTAGGAAGTTCCTTTCAGAAGAGGATCAGGTGAGAGGATAGAGAAAAGTATAGCAGCCACTTTTTCCTTTTTTCCAAAATGAATAATGAGCTTGCCACTCCTATGACAGCTATTTCAATTATGCATCTCAAGTCCCTTTCTTGAGGAGCATGAGCTTCAAGTTCAGATAACATGACTGGTGATAGAACATGCTCCTCTCCACGCCCACCTCCACACCTTAAGCACATACCTGTTCAAAGCCTACAGGTATGATGGGCTAATGTGTTAATCATGTGGGTTCTTAGTGTAACCAGGGGAAGGCACAACACATGTTTTTTTTTTTTAATCTATTTTTTGAAGACCGAAGAAAAGGAAGTAAGGGCTTTTAAAGAAGGCAGAGTGTATGTAGTTTAGTGGGGAAATCTGGTTCTAAAAGCTGGTTTTAATTAGGCTTCCCTTATTTTTTTGGGGGGGGGGCAATTTCTTCTTCCCCTTTGACTGTCATCTAGAGTTTTATCCAAACTTGCCCTTTCAGATGCAAAGAATTAGCCTTTACTTCTGCACAAAGCAGTCAATCATTTGAATCACATTCCCCATAGTGACAGAGATTTTCAGAAACCACACTGGATGCTCACATTACTGCTGCAGCTATTGCTGCCAGCCCCTAGTCCTTTCCACATAGAGAAGTTTCTTTGCCTGCCTTTGCACCCCTGGCCTCCTGGTCTCTACTTTGCAAAGAAGAGAAATTTCTATCTTTCTGATCTGGAGGCTCTGGGAAATCAGAGGGGGAAATAAGGAAATCAGGTATTAGAGCAGAATCCTGTTATGATATACCTCACCACTATATGTGTTTAAATACGCTTCAGGTCAATTCTCTTTGTGGAAGCATACCTACAGGCATGATGGTCTGATGCAATCCTTTGATTTACACTAAGATTATAAAGGAAATACTCTGATTTATTTTCTCTGAAAGACTTTTAAAATTATTTAAGACCATGATCAGTGAAAGAAAATTACAATATTCCGATGAGCAAGAAGAAAAAAACCTATAAAAATTACTCATAAACCCCTCACACAGAGGTAAACCTTGCACATATTTGGAGTATTGATTTTAAGATTTTTTCATATTAAATATATACATTCATATATAAATACATCACAAAAATTAAGTCATTGTGTGCATAGTTATTTATTTATATACATTTATTAACTTTTTTATGGTACTGAGGATTAAAGCCAGGGGTGCTCTACGTAGACTCCAAGGTACATGCTAGCCCTTTTTATTTTTTGTTTTGAAAGAGGGTCCTGCTAGTTTGCTGAGAGTCTAACTACATTGCTGAGGTTGTCCTCAAACCTACAGTCTTCCAGTCTCAGCTTCCCAAGTACTAGGATCACAGGCATGTGCCACCATCTCTAGCTGCATGAAGTTTTAAAAAATATTTTGGTCATTGTTGAAAATTTTTTATTTCAAAATAGCATCTTTTGAAACAATGGCTCAGTATTGTACAGTTGCACACAGTGCATAATTGATGAACCTTATGTAATTTAAATGGTATCCAGTTGTTAGACATTTTGATTTTCTTTGCATTTTTCTTTACTGTAAACAATCTTATAATAAACATTATGTTAAAATATTTACCTGGACACTTGTCCAAGTGTTCTCTCTGGGAAAATACCTAGAATTCATTGTGTTTCAAGAGTACTTGCTAACTTTTGAAATAATAAAGTATATCAGTTATTTATTTCTTCATAATAATCTGTCCCAAAATGTAGTGGCATAAACAACAGCAATCATTTATTTTTGCATACAAACCTGCTATTTGAGTAGGGCTCACATCACCTATTCTTAGGCTTTTCTCTTCTCTATGTGGTGGCAATTGAGTAAATTCATCTTGGGAATGCAGTTTAGTTTCAAGGTGGTTCAATCACCTATCTGCCCAGTCAGTTCTGATTCTCACCTGTGAATTCAGCTTGTGCTTGAACCAGGGCATTCTGTTCTTCTTCACGTTAGTCTCTCCATGAATCACTTATTTTTTTCAGAGCATGGTGGTCAAGTTCCCAAGAGTGAGTGTCCTAAGAAAATAGACAGAAACACATGGCATTTTCATAACCTTTTTTGTTTTGTTTTGTATGTGGTACTGGGGTTTGAATCCCAGGGCATTCTACCTTTGAGCCATAACCCCAGCCCTTTTTATTATTTGTTTGGAAATAGAGTCTTGATAGATTGCTGAGAGTCTCACTACCTTGCTGAGGCTGTCCTTGAACCTGTGATCCTTCTGTCTTAGTCTCCCAAGTAGTGGGGTTACAGGCTTGCACCACCACTCCAGGCTTCATGACCTACTCTTGAAAGTCACAGAATGTTTCCCTCATTATTCTCTATCACACTGACAGTCTATCATACTGACCTACCAATGTTCAAAAGGAGGCATAGACGTGAGCTCTTAATGAAGGAAGCAGTAGTGCTTTAGAAGATTATATGGGACAGGAGATGCTGCTGCCACCTTTGAAAAATACAATTTGAAATGAACTATAGTAAAAATAGGATCGTTCATGATTTTGAGTTTTGAAGTAGTACAGGTACCTCTCTGTGTTTCATTGATAGCAATCTTTTCAGTTTTTATTGTTCATAGAGGAAAGGTAAAATTTTGAGGGTTTACTCAGTCGTCAGTAAAATGGTTGGCTTCCAAACTGGAACATGGTCAGAGTTCTCCCTAAGGGAGAACAAGAATAAGAGGAGCAAGTTAAGTAAAAGTGCATTTGGGAAAGAAGGCCATTAAGTGCCAATGAGACCAATTACAAATGCCATTCCCAAAGACTCAGGTGCATGATCAACCTCAGGTTGTAGGATAAAGGTTTTACTGGTTGGTCAGCGTGTGATACGTGAGTGTATTAGAGGCCAGGTGGATAGGGACATTCAAACTAAAGGGAACATTGAAGGTTGTGGGTTTTAAAATTATAAAACATAAAATGTTATTTGCTCATGTTATCCAAGACACAAACAACCTCATGTGTTATTCCACAAAAGCCTCTGGTAGGCGTGCTGAAATGATCTAGGAAATCATTAAGACTCCTTTATTCTTCAAAAACTCCTGGGAAAGAGCTAGTGTTAGAGAAAGCATGAATGGCTACTTCCTCCACAGACTTGGCTATTCTGCAAACCACAATCACATTCCAATTTTTTCCTAAATGTCACAATTTGACTCCTGGTATTCTGTCTTGCAGGAATTTCTCTTTATAAGCCAGTTTAATCAAAACCATATTCCTGGTAGTTGACTACTGCAAATGACTTTGCTATTAGAGCAGTACCTTTGGTGTTTTTCTTTCTTTTTCTTCTCATTGAAACTGCTCTGGAAAGCAATGTGGAGAAACTGAATCAATAAAAGATTAAGCCCAACCTTACATAGATTCAAAGCACTAAAAGTGCAAGACCATCTCTTCTTTTGTTAGTTTGAGTTATATTTGACAATCAAGGAAACATTTTTCAGGGTGACAAGAGTAGATTATAATGTCCCTCAGAGCCAGGCGTGGTGGTGCATGCTTGTAATACCAGTATTTGGGAGGCTGAGACTGGAAGATGTGGGTTCATGGCCAGCCTCAGCTACCTAGTGAGGCACTCTGAAACTTAGTGAGACTCTGTTTCAAAATAAAGAATAAAAAAATAGGATTGGGGGTGTGGGGGTGTACCTCTGAGGTAGAATGCCCCTGAGTTCAATGCCCAGTACTGCAAAAAAAAAAAAAATGTTCTTCAAAGAGTGGCCAGAAATGCTTTTATAATTCAGTTAGTTATCTAATCAATAAATATGTATGGGCTGTATACTTTATACTAAGCCTCATTCCATGTTGGTGATTCAGTTATGAACAAGGAGAGAAACTAAATTAAAATAAAACAATCTCAGTGATAAAACTGAAAGATAAAAACTTTTTCCAAATGCAGACAATTTTTTTTTTAATAGCAAAAACCTCAAAAGGTTATATTCCTCTCTGTTTCTCTCAGTCTCTCTGTCTCTGTCTCCTCTCTCACCAATGCACTCATTTTGTGTCAAGAAAATTTTGGAACTTTAGTTCAGTATTGGCAGTTTAACTTTAACTTCCAGCATGCAAATATGTAATGATACTTACCAAAACAAAAGACTCCTTTGGAAATTTGATTCGAAGAGATTAATATGCTCAAGATTTTAAACTTGAAATGCTCCATGGACAGAATGTGGAATGGCCATTATCAGTATTATTTGCTAGGCAATGTTCAAATTAGATTTAGTCTTAGTATTTCTTATTTGGGGATAATTTTGCCCATCTTCTCTCCTGAGCTATTTTTGGTTGACACGTGTGTGTGCGCGCACGCGCATATGCGCACTTGTGAGCACGTGTATTCATGAAACTGATCAAAGATGCTGCTAAAAATCCTCCAATGCACAGCGTAACTTTCTATAATAGACACCATGCAGTCCAAAATGCCAAATGTGCTGAGGTAGAGGGACCTTGGCTTTGGTACACTAGAAAATCACTAGTGTAATTGTTATGAAAGACCTTGTTTCATCTACTACTGTGAAAGCAACAGAATTGAACTCATTTCTATCTGGTTTGTTCATTTTCTTTTAAATGTTTTTCCTTTCATATTTGACTAGAATCCTTTAACTTGGGACCACAGAGAAAAAGGAATTAATTGGCCATAATAAGACTTAAAAAAGGATGAACTATGAACAAATTTTTTAATTTATTTTTATTTTTATTTTTTGGGTGGAACTGAGGATTGAACTCAGGGGCATACTACCTCTGAGCTACACTCCCAGCCTGATTTTATTTTTTATTTTGAAACAGGGCCTCACTAAGTTGCTGAGGCTGGCCATGAACGTGAGATCCTCCTGTCTCAGACTCCTAAGTACTGGAATTACAAGTGTGTGCCATCACACCCAGCTAAACAGATTTTCTAAATAATTTACTTGGGCCTATCCATAGACATGACTCTGTTAAATTACTAATTTCCTTTATTAGAATCTGGTAAGATCTTTGGTTCATAGGGACTATCCCTTCTTTAGGTCCTTAATAATCATTTTTTTGTGTGTGTGTGACTGGAAATGTCTTGATTAGTATACAGAGGCTCATTAGGTTCCCTATACTTTTGCTATTTAATTTTTAAATGTGCAGTTTCTCTGCTTTACCTATTGATGTTCTTTTCTTGTTCATTTGTTCTCATTTCTTTGTCGTTCCCCATTCCTACACTGCCTGTCCGTATGACCAACTCTTTTTGGAAGGCCCAATACTTAAAGCCCTCCAGTTACCAAAGAAGAACTTCCCGATCTTTGAGTTTCATTCTTGTGCTGCTTTCTGTGTTTTTTCAATAGGTTGCCCTTTTTGGGTGACCATTTGCTTAGAACTCTCAGTTATCTATGAAACTCCAACACTTGTTCAGTTACATGGATCTTAGGTTAATGATCTCACTGAATGACATTTTTGCCTTTTCATTAATTTGCTTATTATAGTCTGTTTTGTTCCAGAAAGGATTGGATGGTATTTACCAAAATACTTTGCAGGGCTTTTGAACTACTTTGGCTATACTGGCTAAAAGTCACACTAATTATACTCCAGATAGAACTGTGAACAAGTTCTCTTTGATATTTTGCTTTTAACAATCCCTCTGATTCATGATCTAGGGAGGAATTATTTGTCCAACCCTTGAAAACAGAGGCAGAAAGAAGCCATGCCTGGCAAAGTGTCACAAGAAAGCCCATATCTCTAAAGATACCCTTTCTTCTGTCTTCTTGTTCTATAGTTGGATAATTTCTCTTTATTCTAGAAATTAGCAGAAAAGCTGCACTCAGCATGTCAAACCTGTGGATCCCCACTCAAACTGCTGCTCCCCTAAAGCTATTTGTTTTTAGCTTTTTAAAATCTTTTAACTCTTTCATGGTTCATTATGAGTGATTAGACTGCCAAGGTATAGAGGTGCTGGCTAAATTTCTGAGTCACAGAGAACCAGAAAGATCAGTTATTACTGTGTAATGATAATTTGAATGGTTAAAGTGGTAGAAAATCACTTAATCTTTCTATTTGTCCTTAGAGACCTGGACTTTAGAGACGAGGCATTTGGCAAGACTCCCAGAATGCTTATACTATCACTCTGGGGAGAACAATAAAAGTGTGGGCCATAGATCCTTCCTTGAACTTAAAGATCAGTGACATACTGTCCCATTGCAGCTGAAGACCCACCTCTGAAATCACTTCTGCAAGAATTTTCCTATTTAAAAAAATCTCCTTTTTTCAAAACTTTCCTTTGGCTCTAATCAGAAATTTAATTTATTCAGAGATAAGGAAAGGAAAGGGAAGATCTTAACTTCTCTGCTATGAGGGATCTGAAGAAATTAGGAGTGAGCAAGATAAATATCAGAGCCTCAGCACCACACATATTTCCTAATGGATAAAGATCTTTGCTATTGTTATTTTAATTTCCTCTGCATGGAGTCTGATAACCGAGGAAAACTTCAATAATGGTGAAGCAAAGTTGCAAGCCTTCCAGGTCTCATGAGAAAGCCCTAATTTAAAGATTTTATTTGGGTCCAAAGGGATGATAGACTCTCAGTCATTCATTTATGAAGGCCTGCTATGTAAATATATGTGGTGGCAAGTAATGGGTATAAAGAAAACATGACTGGGCATGCATGACATTGTAAGTAAGGAAAAAATGTAAACGCAGCAATATAAGAGCAATAGGGCATGGTAGCCTGCACATGGGAGAAACTGATGATACATGGTTATCAGGTGATTCTGGGAACCTTTTACAAAGATCCTAGGTCTTGAGGAATGAGTAGGACCTTATTAGGCAGATGTGGTGGGAAAAGGCACTTAAGGTAGATAAAATGCACTTGTAAAGAAGATTTGGAGATGATAAATAACAGTGTGCTTCCTGAGAATGATATGATGTGGATTTCATCCTGGGGATCAAAATTGGATAAGATTAGAGAAGGGAACAAGAGCTAGATATGGGTGCTGTTGAGGAATGTGGACTTTAGTTTTCAGATGATATATTTCAATGCAGATCATATCTGGAGTTTAAAATTATATCTCCTCTTTGTCAAAATGCACTTTTCAAATATGGTTCTGTGTTAAGTGCAGAGAGATATGCTGTAAGGAGATAGAAGGAAAAGTAATTTTTTTTCCCTTATAGAAACAAGAAAAGAAAATGGAGACTGGGGACTTTGATGTGACCATTATTAAGAGGAATATGCCCGCGAAGCACATCAGTTCCTTTGAACAACATCTCCCAATGGCAGCAGTGTTAGAGCTGTGGGACACTCAAGGAGTCAGGGAAGATAAGTTAGTGAACGCTTGAGAGAGGAACATTTACACCCTAAACTCCTAGCTTGTGTAGGATGGTAGTATAAACACGAGGCTATAGATAGTTTGTAATCTGAAAATTCTGGTGTGATATTAGCAAGATGGCAGAAGAGGAATTTTCTGCCATGATTTCTCTACAATATCTGACTTGAACCCATGGTAAAGAGTGCCTTTTTGAGAGCCTAGGAGTCCAGCTGAGAAGTTTCAGCACAGATTTGGAGAACAGATGCATTTCAGAAAGTTAAGAAGAACACTTTCACTTTCCCTGCATCACCCCTCAACCAAGGTGACATAGCTCAGTGCCCAGAGAGACTCCTTCAGCTCATGATCTTTTCAATAAGGGAAAGTGAAAGGACTGTGAGTGAGCACCCAGATTGCCTGGCTGTGCAGGGCACTGTTCAGCAGGACCCCCTGTTTCTCACTCCACCCAGAATGTTGCGCAGATCAGTATGACTGAATGGCTAGGAAAGGTTATGAGCAAACGAGAGGTGGAAACTCACAGCAACCAGGGTTCATAACTCAACAAAGCGCTGTGTGTCTGTTTTAGCCAGTTCTCTGCTATTGTAATGAAATACTTAGGGCAGGCTCCCTTTAGAAAGAAGAGAGGGTTTATTTAGCTTATAGTTTTGAAGGTTCAAAGTCAAAGCAGCATTGTCCAGATTCTTGTGAGGGCCCTTTCCCCCTTTACAATATCACCTTATGGAGGATGCAATGGTGGAACCATGTGTGAGAGGGAGCAACCATACTTATAGTGAGAGGGAGATTCAGGGGTCAGATTTAGGCTTTTAATAACAAAGCATACTCACTGCAAATTCAGGGCTCCCAAAGAGCCACCTTGATCTCTACTGAAGGCAGTATGCCTAATGATCTAAGGACTTCCACATCTTGAAGATTCCACATCATTTCCCACTGCTATACTGTGGACCAAATTTTCAACACATGAACTTTTCCATGATATCCAAACCATATTCTAACCATAGCATTATCCTACTAATTGCTTCTTGGGTACCTGCTCCTGAGCCACTTGAGATGTCTCATCTGTGGGCCACTTCTCCCAAGTGGGTCACAGGTACTTCCAATGCATATGCCTCGCCAGATGATGAAACACTTCCAAACTCATTTTAGTAGGCTAGCAAGTACTCAGTACCAAATCCAGCAAAACATTAAAAATATCCCCATTGTCAAGTGGGATTTATCTCTGGGATAAACATAGGCAAATAAGTAAACATACCACATAATAGAAGGAAGAATAAAAATCATATGACCATTTCAATAGATGCAGAAAAAGCATCTGGAAAAATTCAATAGTTCTATACCCCAAATAGTATTCAATTTCATTGATCCCCATAAAACCAGATTGTTCATTTTTATTTTATTGCCTCCTTTTGGTCCCTCCCCAGTCTTGCTTAAGCTAAATGGCTCCTGAGATACTGTCCACAAACCTTTCTCACTTCTAATTCCTATTCTTTCCCAAAAGAGTTATTGATTACTGAATCCTCTCTGTACCATTAGATCCACCATGGTGATTATGGTGGGAATCATGATGGAACAGGGGTAGTCTCTTATCTGTTGCAACCTTTTGGATACATTTTCAATTCTTCTAAATATCTCTTTTTTAAATTAAAAAAAAAACAACTCTTCAGTTTACACTAGACTTCTTCCACTTTTCAAATCTTTTTCTGTATTATCCTGATTAACAAAATAAGAGGCCCCAAGGACTAGGAGGCATGTGTGGCATCTTTCTCTGAAAGGAGGTATGTCAAAGAGAGGTTTCTGGGGAAGTGTCACAAGCAATGCCTTACCAAGGATGAGGGTAGGGCAGATTCTGTCCTCGTACAGCAGTGAAGTGATGAATTGTCTCTATAAAATTGAAAAACAATAACAAGACTACTAAAAGTTGACCTGCTTCATACTATATTTACAAACAAGCAGGTCTAATGCTGTCGGTGGTATAATACCCCTACTCTTTGTACATAAATGCAGGATTCTGGTTTCATCCTACACTGTTTTTCTTTTGTCCTTGTAACATTAAGGGATCTCTCTTCTTGGATCCTGGGATCTTTTTCTGCCACTTGATTCTGAACCACTTTGGCCTGCCTGGTTTCTACTCTGAAAGAGGAAGCTGTGCAGTGGAAGGAACACCTTTCAGATCACATGGAGTTTCTACCTAAAACAGCAACTATAATGGTGACAACAATGACAAGAGCAGAGTTATCGGTGTGATGGGAAAGGAAATAGAAGTCAGCTTTGCTATCATTCATGCTGTCCAGGATCAATGCCACTTTGCTATAGTGTTAACTAGTCAATTCACATATACAAGCTGGTTCTCTCCATCGGTTGCTGCCGAGTTCAGTGACAATTGTTTGCCTTAACTATAATTGTACTCAATTCTCAGAAGGAGAATAATGACTTCCTACAACCTAAAAAGGCTGTTTTGCCTGCAGAATGTTTCTTTGCAGAAAGAACATTTTCAATAGTCAATTTTTATGCAGCCAGACACCAATCTAACTTGCATTGCTTAAGCGATTATGTATGGAGAAGATAGCCAGGACACTTTTTTTTTTTTTTTTTGTCAACTTCTAGACTGATTAATTTGAAAGATAAATATTGACTAAAGCCAGGACTTATTGTCTTGACGTTTTTATTTTCTACAGCTATCACCTTGAAACCCATACCACTAGCTTCCGTAAAGTCTATTGTGAACTTCTTTTATTCCCATTGGTAATCTACTTTCAATTAATTCTGTAACTATATTTGGTATATATCCACAAATGGCTGTTTAGTGGTTGGAAAGCTGAGATTAATGTATGGTATGGTCAATTTAGGACCTTCTCCACCAACAGATGAAATGAAATTGAAACATTAGGGAAGATACTGACTTTACTTGTAAGACTTGATCTATGTGTTCTTGAGCTGGGTGACCCACCAAATCAAGTTCCCATCCCTGACACAATTTACTGGACATAGAGGATATCTAAGACTTACTGAAAATAAAGAATAACAATTTTAGAAGGCAGCTTAAAAGTTATCTCTTCTAATTCTTTGCTAGATGTTTAAATCCCCTTTAATAAAATATCAACCATCTGTTTCTTCAGTCCCTACATGAATATTTCCAGGGATGGGAATATACTATTGCTTTCAGGTCCAGCCCATTTAATGGTTTAATAGGATATGGCTCTAGTTCTTAGACATTATTCATTTTGAGTAATATTTGTCCCTTGTTTGTCTTCCTGGGTGACAAAAAAAAATGTACTTCTTGTTTACTAGAAGAAGGCTACGGGATTATTAGAAACTTGAAACTTGATAATTACATGATTCCATACATATTCTTTATTCTTTAGGTTACAAAGTGAAAAAGGAAATTCTGAAGAGATGAAAAATTCAAAGCTGGGCTTCAGAGGGTTTTTTTTTTTTTTTTTTCGGTACTGGAGATTGAACTCAGGGGCATTCTACCTCTGAGCTATACCCCCAGCCCTATTTTTTATTCTTTATTTTGAAACAGGGTCTCACTAAGTTGCGGAGGGCCTCACTAGGTAGCTGAGGCTGGCTGCGAACCTGGATCTTCCGGTCTCAGCCTCCCAAATGCTGGGATTACAAGCATGCGCCACCACGCCCCGCTTCAGAGGGGTTTTTAAATACAGGATATCTGTGGGAGTAAGGTACTTGGAGGAACTTATCTTTGTATCTTAGTTTCCCTACCTCACCCCCAGTTTAACAAATGTAAAAAGATAGCAAAATTATAAATGACAGCTGATTAGAACAGGTAGGAGTTATTGTTATTGCTTTTTGTGTGTGTGTGTGTGTTACTACAGATTGAACCCAGGGGCCCTCTAACTCCAAGCTACACCGGAGCCCTATTTTATTCTTTATTTTGAAACAGGGTCTCAATAAGTTGCAGAGGGCCTCACTAAGTAGCTGAGGCTGGCAATGAACCTTTGATCCTCCTGTCTCAGTCTCCCAAGTAGTGGGATTACAAGTATGAGTCACCACGCCCGACTTGTTATTGTTTTTTGTATGTAAAGGGATTGCAAAAATGAAAGAGGAGACCCCAGTCATTTTAGTTTTGTAGTTTGAGATGAGAAAATTCTGCTGCTACTTCTCACTTCCCTTCCTTCTCCTCCCCACAATTATATTAGGTGGCTGCAGACAGTTCCTGCCTCTCATTTTGGATATCAGATGCCTGTCTGAGCCAGAGGCTTTGGTGTTATCTATTACTACCAGGGCCATTCTGGCCAAAGATTCTAAGCCTCTAGAGGCAGTAACTCACCGAGGCAGAAATCCCCACCTTAACCTGCCCCCATGGCTGCTCTCTTTGAGAAAAGTTTAAAGAGGGCTCTTAAGGTTAAGGAAAAGGGACAGAAATTGACTTTTTATGGGACATGATGAGTGGCATCTGAGTTGGAACCAGAGGCCTGGGAACGAAGCAAGACAGGTGCAACAGTCTGAAGGGTATCGAAATCCTTGCTGTTCAAAATCCCAACACCATTAGGGAAATAAATCTCAATTTCATTAAACCTACCAAGACCTTGAACCAATGTTCTCCTCCCTCTAGGTCTCTGTCCCCCTCGACTGTAAAATTAGTAGGTGGGATTGCGATGAAATCTAAAGTCTTTTCAGTTTTTATGGTCTGAGAATCTAAGCTTCTTATTGGATTTAAAGAGTTCAAAATCAGGTTGGAGCTGAGGGTGGGGGGAAGAGAGACTGTGTTGTTATTAAGATCCTTTGTAAAATCCTTTTGAAAACATTTACCCTGAACTTGAAAGCGATTTACTTTCTCAAACACTGGCAAAGCTTTCTAACCAAAGGACTTCCCTCCAGTATGTGAGGTGGAGGAAACAGTGTGACAGACTAAAGCGAATGCTTTATGTTTAGGTGGTTTGAACACATCTAAGGTAACTATTGCTTTGATAAAAAAGTCTTTTAGGTGGAGTTACAGAGATGAAAGCACAAATTTGTGTAGCATAAGCTTATGGAGTGTGTTTCACTGACTTGGATATTGTTATAGAAGCGATACTACTCAAAGGAACACTGTTCACTTAAAACAAAACCCATAGATGCTACACAGTTGAGCCATGAGGATATTAAAACGTTACTAGTGACCAAGAAGGAGAAACCAAAGAATCATTGATCCTCTAGTTCAATAGGTTTCATCTCTATGATGAAATTCTTTATTGTTCTCTAATTCCCTGATCCTCAACACACCCTGTAATTTCCCTCTTCACACCATTATTAAGTAATAAATAGTTTGGTTAATCAAATATCCCAGTCAATGGGGATCTGTTATATATACCATACATAGACTTCCCATTGAAAATAACTTTTTAAAATGATAATACACATTGGGGTCTCATATTTATTCAGCAAATTTAAGGTGCTATTAATAAGAGAAGGAAAAATTGATGTCAGGCAAAACAAAAGAATAAAAATTTAAAAAAGCACTCCAAGACAAATTGACAAGCCTTGCAGTAGCTCAAAACAAAATATGTCCATGCCAAGGGGATTGAAATCCAGTATAATAACTGGGGAATTGTTGTAGTAAATTAGATTTGAACAGATGGGGAGAATTTAAACTAAGGTAAGAGTAGTAGACATAGGGAAGAAGAGACTGATTTGAAAGATATTTACCAAGTGAAATTAATTGGACCTACTAATGTGCAAGGAGGCCACAGAATGGGAGAACAGAAACAGGTCAGGATGTTTCTTAAGCTTTGGTGTGGAAGACAGGGTGAATGCTGGTGTCACTCACCAGGATAGAGACTATGGATGAAAAAGCTTGCCTTGGGGGAAAAAATGGCAGCTTTATCACAATTTTGCATTTGAGATGTACAGGGATAACCTTGAGGTGAAATGGCTAGTAGACACTTAAGTGAACCTCTACAATTGAGTGACAGTGAACATTACAGAAATGAATGGGATTTCCAAGGGACACAGTAGATCAGGGATGTAGCCAGGGCAGTATTCCCATGGGCTTGCAATTAAAAAGATAAATAGGAGGCCTAGAGTGGTGGTGCATGCCTATAATCCCAGTATTTGGGAGGCTAAGACAGGAGGATCGCAAGTTGGAAGCCAGCCCCAGCAACTTAGTGAGGCTCTCAGCAACTTAGCAAGAACTTGTTTCTAAAAATACATACATACATATATACATACAATCAGAATATTATTCTAGGTGGAAAACCAGGAAAAGGAGCTTTCTAAGAAGCTGAGGGAAAAAGTGTTTTAGAAGGATTCAGTACAGGGCTCCCTAGATTCAAACTGATCCCGGGATTGACTGGTTCTGAGGGGTTAGGAAGTTAAAAGGCCCCTTTGGCTTTCACATTTAAGCTGTATTTTTCAATATTCACCTCATCATGTTTTCTTCTTCCTCCTTTGGTGTTGAACTCTATTAAGAAGAAAAGTACTATTTATTGTGCCCATCAAACTTTTCGATATTAAACAGTAATCTTGGCAAGTACCACCTTCTTGTTTTCTGTGAGTGGTTTTGGCCAGATTTCAGAGCACCATAGAATGACTGGGTGGAAGAGGCAATAGAGACTATGAATAAATAGGCTTTTTTCTTTCTTTCTTGGATACTGGGGATTGAACACAGGGGCGTTATACCTTCAAGCTACATTCCTAGCTCTTTTTTAATCTTTAACTACATTTATTTATTTATTCATTTATTTATTTATTATACTATTTATTTACTACTATTTATTTATTGTACTATTTATTGGTAGAACCCAAAGCATTCCACCTCTGAGCTACATCCCCAGTCCTATTTTGTTTTTATTATTATTCTTTATTTTGAACAGGGTCTCACTAAGTTGTGGAGAGCCTCACTAAGTAGCTGAAGCTGGCTGCGAACCTGCCATCCTCCTGTCTCTGTTTCCCAAGTACTGGGATTACAAGTGTGCACTACCAGGTCCAGCTAATTTTCTATTTTGAAACAGGATCTTGCTAAGTTGCTAAGGTTCTCCTCAAACCTGTTATCCTCTTGTCTTAGTCTCCCAAATACTGGGATTAAAGGCATGCACCATCTTGCCCAGCCTGGCCAGTGCTATTTCTAATGGGCTTCTATTTGTGCAGTATCAGTTGCTGATATTGAATATTACGCCTCACTAGGATTGGATTATTAGGACCCTGATCTCCCATTAGAACCTTCTCAGTTCCCAAATTAGAAAGAGCATTTTTTTCCTGTCATCCCACCCACGCCACCCTTGTACATTTTGGGAATCAAGTATTTTTTTGTTGTTTTTGTTGTTAGTTTGTTTTTTAATTTAAGTAGAGTTTTAATTTAAGTAGAGTTTAAGTAAGAATTTAAGTAGTTTTTAAAATGGCTTTACAACCTTTACACCAAAAAAAAAAAAAAAAGAAATTTGATTATCTCATGCTATGCCACCTAGAATTTATATTTCCCTTTATGACTAGGCTGAGGAAGAGGAGGATTTTGAAGGATTTTAGAATTTTTACCCTCCCTGCCACCTGGCAAAGAGTCAAAGATAGTGTCTTTCATCTGCTTTTTTTCTTTTTGAATCCTCTCACATCTCTTTGATTCATGACTTCACATTTCAAATAGCCTTCAGATATTAATTCAAACTGAGAGTAAGACCTCGATGTTTTTTCTTTGCAGTTGTTTTATTTTCTAAGAAATGTTTAGTTTAAGCCGAGTGTGGTGGCGCACACTTGTAATCCCAGCATTTGGGAGGCTGAGACGGGAGGATCCGGGTTCGAGGCCAGCCTCAGCTACCCAGTGAGGCATTCCGTAACTTAGTGAGATCCTGTTTCAAAATAAAGAATAAAAAAAATAGGGTTAGGGGTGTAGCTTGGAGGTAGAATGCCCCTGAGTTCAATCCCCAGTACTGAAAAAAAAAAAAAAAAAAAAAAAAAGAAATGTTTAGTTTGGTACTATCAGCTAAAATCCTTAATGGAAAAATAAAACGGAACAAACAGCATTTGGAAATTGGAAATTTGGAACTTATCATAATTTCTTTTCTACTTCAGGTTTTTTTTTTGCTACAATAATTGTCCATTGATAGTCAAAAGTACATATGGCATTCAAGGACTTCCATCTAATAGTGGAACTGAAGTATCTTTCCCCACACCCACTGCTCCAGGCAGTGAAAATCATACTGAGTTGTGGACAGAGTTAAGGGAAGTTAGGTCCTTGGGAGGGAGCAAGTGGTTGAAAGTTGGTGGCACAGAATAGTTTAGTCCTAGCCTGCATCCGACTGAACTACATCTCACTGGGAATAAAAATATGGAGATGGCCAATCCCTGAGCACATGCAATCTTTGCTTAGCTTTTTTTTTTTTTAATTGGAACAAGGAGAAAAACATCTATTTTTTTCTTTTCTCCTTCCTTTTTTAGCTGAGAAGTTTTTAAGTTGGTTAATTATGTTCTTAAACATTCAAGAGAACTTATTCTTCTAAAACTATTGAACAAAAGGGGAAAATACACTTAATGGAAAATGATTCTATTTCCCTCCCTATATTCTAGAAAATATTTTAATTGATACTCAAATTATGGCAGCAACTGCCCAAATCCATTAGCAATATATTATTATATTGATTTTAAACTGGAAACATTGCTTACCAATTTATAGGTTAAGTTTCCCAGGTTCCCTTTGTAGTTAAGTCAGACTAGATGAATATGATTCAGTTAATTAGTGTAATTAAAAGTTTTGTGTGTTCATAAAATAAAGGTGATGTGGCCTTCTTTTTCTTCAATTTTTCTTCTTCTATTGAGAATGAAGATGTGGTGTCTGGAGCTCCAACTGCTCTCTTGGACCTCAAGGATAAGAGTTGGATATAAGGATAGCAGAGGACAGTGTTGGAGTGATCTCTGATCCCTTTGTGGAACCATGATTCCAGCTCCAGCATTGCTTATCTTCTGGCTTTTTAATGTGAATGAAAAGAAAAATTATATTTTGCATAAACCACCTGTATTTTGGATTTCTCAGAACCAAACTAGTTTTACTTATACCTTCATGATGAAAGTTGCTTGTTATGTTTTTCTTTTCTTAAAAATTATTTTATTAGTCATTGCAGTTATACATCATAGTGAGGTTCATTGCGATAAAAGCATACATGAGCACAACTCTTTTGTGTATTTCCTTCCACATCCTACCCCGCCCCCCTCTTTCTCTCCCCACATGAGTTAGTGAGATTGGTAATAATACCTTCGCATATTGCCATAGTATTATTTAAATTGTTTCTTTCTTCAATCCTCCCTCCTCCCCTTTGTAACTCCCTCCTCTGACCTCCTTCCTTCTACGGGTCTCAGCATTATTTGAAGTCTCTTATATTTCCTATTTTCTCTCAACTTCCACATGTAAGAGAAAACATACTACCCTTGACTTTCTGAGAATGACTAAGCTCACTAAGCATAATATTCCTCAGTTTCATCCATTTTCCTGAAAATGACACAATTCTGTTTTCTTTATGGCTGAGTAGAATTTCAATGTGTGTACATAGCATATTCTCTTTATTCATCTGTTGATGAACACCTGTGTTGGTTCCATAATTTGGCTATTGTGAATTATGCTGCTATAAATATGGGTATGCATGAATCATTACACTCTTTTAAAAATTTATTTAATAAATATCATTGGATATCTACTATACATCACACATTGTTAGAAGCAGTATATATTCAATGGTTACCCAAATATAGTTTTTACTATCTGAAGCTTACAGCCTAGTGAAAGAGATAGACAATAAAGTACTAGGGAAAAAAAAGACTTGTTTCCTATATACCACCTTTTTTCCCTTTCTGACTACATTGAATGATGACCACTATATATTCTTACTCTTAAAGTCAGAGTAAAGCATCAAATAACTTTTATTATTTCATGTAAAGATTTTTAAAAGTCATTGGTACACATGACTTTCAAAATAAGGATTCTTTGACTCTGGCTATCTTGCCACACAGAATTTTAGAAAATCCTGTATGAAATGCCAATTTTAGTAGCCAATATGTCTTCAGTTTGAGGGTTGTCTTCCCTCATATAGTAAGGTGTGTGTGTGTGTGTGTGTGTGTGTGCGTGCACAGACACACATGCATGAGTTCTAGTTGTTTTGTTCCTTTGGTGATTTAACAGGTGCTAGGATTTGCTTTTGTCTTCACTCTGCCTCTGCTAAAAATCCATATTTGTTCCTTAATTGCTTTTTTTATGGCCCTCAGCCATTTTATGGCTTTCCTAATTAGGTATTCTCTAACTCGCTAGTTGTCAGAATGATAGCCCGAGACAACTCTCTCATTTGGGGTGCCTGTCAGTACTATAAGAGAGGCTGTAGGCCCTGCCCTCATAATGGACTCTCTTGATTGCGTGGATCTTCAGAGTCATGGCAGAGCCACTAAAGACAGCTCTGTCTAATACATTGATTGTTTCCTGTTGTCCTTCACTGCCGCGCTCTGACGTCCGTCCCTCAGAGAAAACACACGACAACAGGTTCCTTCTGCGAAAAGCTTTACTCAGGATTGCTTATGTTGTATAGATTACAGGATCTTCATGCAGAGAATGGCGCCCAAATCCAGAACAACAGAGGCTTATATGTCTGCTTCTGGCCAATCAGGACCTGACTCGTATCTGAGCTCCAATTGGTCAGGAAAGCTAGCCTGCACATAAGCTGACATTGCTGTCTTACCACAACGCCTTATTAGGAGTTGTTTACTGCACTGAGGTATTTCCTCCAGTCGCCATCTTTAGGGCGCAACAGCTTCACCGCTCCCAACACTCCACTGATGTTGTCACCTCAGATGGGGATGGGTGCCTGTCCCATAATTTTGTATCTTGGCTATTGTAAATTTATTAGCACATCACAATTATACATCATAGTGAGGTTCAATGTGATAAAAGCATACATGCGCACAGCTCTTTGTGTATCTCCCTCCACGTCCCACCTCGCTGATGCTTTCACTTCAGATGGGGATGGGTGCCTCTCCCATAATTTTGCATCCTTCGGCTTACTTGCTCCTTCATTGGTCTGCCCTTGGTGTCCACCTCTCTTCAAACTTCCCTTCTCCACCTCTATTCTGCTGGTGCTGCTTCTGATCAGGATGACTTTTCCACTGGGCTGGATAGCAGCCAAGACATTCAAAGGATGATTTCCTTTTTTTTTCTACCCCTAAAAAGAGCAGTCTTTTAATAGGGACTCTATCTTTGTGTGGCATCTTTCAGAGTGTATTTGGCCACTGTACACTTATCTTTGGCTTTCTTAATTCATTTATCTCACTGAGAACCATTTCACAGGCTTCACTGTGGCTCAGAAAGTAAAATCCTCAGGATATTCCTTTTCCAAATAGCAAGTTGCTGGAGGTAAGAAAGCAATATTTTGGCCATGAAAGCAACTCAAGACAGAACGGTTGAAAATTTTTTTTAAAGATGGAAAATAATTTATTGATTTCAAAAAGTTTAGCCCCTGCAGAAACAACCTGAAAGAACCAGTAACACTGGGTCCATTAAATTCAAGAAATGATAAATTTCAGTTATTGGCACAAACATTAAGTATCTTGATATGTAGAGCTACAGCTTGATAATATTGCTAAGTTTGGGTTCATCATGACAAGATATTGAGAAATCCATGAAATTTATGACATATTAGGGCAATGTGATGTTGCCACTTAATTGATAAAAAATCCATCCTCTTTGAATCATGTTATGAAAACTGCTATCGAAGGGAAAAAATAGAGCCCCACATTCAGGAAAGATCAGTGGAAACCTCAACAAATGCTGACTAGGCTACAGCAGTATTTTCAAAATTCAACTTCTTCCCTTGAGTGCTGGGAGTTGTCACTGCTTGCATTCTTGAGGTGGAAACAGCTTTAGGGATGCAGAAGGCTTGGCCTTCCAAAATGAAAAATCTAGGGTTGCCTAGATTTAAGCTGTTTTCTGTACACCCGTCTCAATTCTTCCAAGAGGAAAGAGAAGAGAAACAATGATTATGAAAATAATTTCTTTAATTGGATTTATCTAGCAAATGGTGGAGATGCTTTACAATTCTGAATGCTTGTTCTCTTTTATATTCCATACTTTCTGACTAATGTTAGGGTTAGATATTTGCCTGGATTTAATTTCTTTTTCTCTTTTAGATACTACCTCTCCTATTGCTCCTGCTCATTATGTTCCTGCTTTTTTACATGCCTAACCAGTTTTGATTGGATACCAGATATTGAGAATTTTACTTTGTTAGGTGATGAATATTTTTGGATTCCTATAAATATTGAACTTTGTTACAGTACACTCAGAATTACAGGGAAACAGTTTGCTTCTTTTCCCCCATCTTATTCTACTGTCTAATGATGAGGATCTTCCTTTCTGAGGAAGTGTGTGTGTGTGTGTGTGTGTGTGTGTGTGTGTGTGTGTGTGTGTTTGAGAAAATGATTTCTAGTCTTGTGTTTCACCTGGCCCTTTCATGTGACTCTTTCTCCACTTGTAGGTGGTTTCTTCACTTGCGTGGACTCAGCTGAATATTCAGAGGACCCTTGCAGTTTCTAGAGTCCTGTCCCTGTGCAGCTGTCTCTTTTCTGATGCTCTTTCCTGTGAACACTGGCTGTCTTGGATTCCCTGGGCAACCAGTTCCATCTCCTCGACTCACGGAAAACATTGGTGCTGCCTGGTGCCTGGATTCCTCCTTTCTGTACTTATAGCATGGAAATTCTACAGCATTGAAGTGTGAGACATGTATTTTTTTCACTGTATTTTTTTTCTTTTCTCAGGGGTCAACATTCTGTGCTGCCTGATGTCTAATGTCTGAAAGCCATATTTTGTCTGTATTTTTGTTACTGTTGTTTTAAGTGTGTTTTCATGTTGTTTCAAGTATCTAGTCTGTTTACTCTATTTTGTCCAGAAGTCCCATTGTTTCATGTATTGTAGCAGGTAAGTTCCCTCTGGAGTAGAATCTCTATCCTCCACAGGGATTTTTCTTCAGCATCCTGGCATCTGAGAAGGATTGAAGAGGTAGGTCGTTCTAGTATAAACTCAGCTCTTGCTTATGCTGTTATGCTGCTTTACAAGTGTCATCTTGTGCAGCAGCATAACAGCATAAGCAAGAGCTGAGACATGTTCCCACATTGGGTCCCTGTGTAGGTTTGTTCTTTGCTTCATTCACTTTTTCATCAATTCTTTACTATTAGCCAAGTATCTTTTATATAATTGTATACATTAACTCAGTTTTTGGAGAATGGCAGGGGATAGATAGACATGGTGACTTCCTCTGGGAGCCTACATTCTGGTTGGAGAGAACAGCAGCTGATCCACATGGTTAAAGTGGTGAGCACTATGAAGGAGAAGCACTGGCACTACTAGAGGAGCTTGTAAATGGACACCTCACCTTGTGTGCAAAATGAGAGAGGTTTCCCTTTGGAGGTGAGATGCTAAAAGGTCTTGATAAGAGGAATTATAAGGTAGGGATATTTTTTGCAAAAGGGGCTGCATTGTTCCCCAAATTTTCTTGAGCATTTGACATAAACTCCAGTGTATGATAATAAAAACAGTTCTGATTTATTATGTAAGACCTCAATCTAAGACAAATAAATATTGAACATGCATAGTACATCTTTAATAAATCATTAGACATGGATTACAAGTTGGTGACTACAATGTTAAATCATTTATTTTAAATTGTGGGACTCAGAATGATTTTTCCTTTCTTTTTTATTTTTCATATTTTCTGACATGAGTCTGCATTGTTTTTATAATTAGGAAAAAATGAAAGCAAGGTGGGAAGATCAAAAGGAGAGAAGGGGGAAATGCACCTTTAATAGGTGCATCAGTGAGTGAACTGATCCTTTAAAGTCTACATGGTGACATCCAGTGTCACATGGCAAAACACCAGTGTTGTCTCCAAAGACACATTCTCAAGCATCAAGTGTTGCTGAGCATTTAGAAAACAAATTCAAAAGCAGATCTTGTCTTCAACATCATCTGTAAAGTGTGATGCTTGTCTAGGCTTTGAGACCAGCAGATGTTTGTGGGAAGCTGGTAGTGAGCCTGTTTACAGATGCCCATTTCTGCACTCCAATGTGATTTCTTGGCATGTGAAAGTGGTAGCAGTTCTGGCCCTGGGAGGATTGTGTGACAATGTCAAAGGGAAGGCAAGTGGGGAACATCTCTCTGTGTGCTGCTATTTTTAAACAAAACTTTTCACAATCAGAAACATGACTTTTCTAATTTGGGAGCTTTTAAATGATATGCATTTCTTTAGAGCTCGGCATGCAGACTTCCAGGTCCAACTAGAAGAATATGGGATCAATTGAAAGTTTAAACCATTTATTTATTGTTTGTGATGGAAGTGATGGCTTTCTTGAGTTATTTTGACTTAGTTTTCCTTCACAGTTTCATTAAGATATAATTGATATACAATTATGCATATTTATTACATATAATTTGCAGAGTTTTGATATACACATACATCCATGAAAACTTTACCGTCATCAAGATAATAAACACCCATTACTTCCAAAGGCTTCTTCATGCCTGTGATGCGTGTGTGTGTGTGTGTGTGTGTGTGTGTGTGTGTGTGTGTCTGTGTGTGTCTGTGTGTTTGAGGTAGGAATATACAGTATGAGATCTATTCTCTTAATTTTTAAGTATGCAATATAATATTGTAACTCTAGGCCCTATGTTGTACAGCAAATGTATAGAAATTATTCATTTGCATAACCAAAACTTATACCCCTTGAACAATAATTCCTAATAACACCATTCTGTTCTGTGTCTCTGTGACTGTGATCATTTTAGTTACCTCCTAGTAACACCATTCTGTTTTTTTCCTCCTAGTAACACCATTCTGTTCTGTGTGTCTATGACTATGATCATTTTAGTTACCTCCTGTGAGTGGAATCATGTGTATTTGTCCTTTTGTGACTGGCTTATTATCAGCATCACTGGTGTTCATAGAATGCAGCATTTGCAATTCCTGGCTGAGACTGTGTGGGCATTACTTAGCTCAGAAAGAGTTTTGTAAATTCACACACCTGAATATGTGATAGGTATTATTAGTAGTAGACTTGAATATTTTTAGATGTTGGTGCATGAAATGACATCTAGAGCTATATCTTAAAGCTCAGCAGGCTGCTAGAATGGATAGAAGATTACTTAAGCTTGCCCAAAGTCCTTACTGCAAATATTCATAGATTTATAAAAGTGTTTCCTTGATATGCAAAAAACAACCAACAGAATGAGAGAAAATATTAGAAAATTCTACATTTGACAAGGGATTAATATCCAAAATATCTAGGGAGCTCAGACATCTCAATAACAATAAAACAGATAATCCTATTAAAATGGGCAAATGACCTATATAGTCATTTCTCAAAAGAAGATATACAAATGGCCAACAGGTATATGGAAAAATATTTTTCATCAGGAAAATGCAAATTAAAAACACAGTGATATATCATCTCACATCTGTTTACTGAAAAGATGAAAAAGCAAATGTTGGTGAGGCTATAGAGAAAAAGGATCCCTTGCCTCTTGCCCACTGGTGGTGAGAGTGTAAATTAGTACAGCCATTATGTAAAATGATATGGAGCATCCTCAAAAAGTTTAAAATAGAACTACCATATGATCCAACAATCCCACTACTAGGTAAATATCCAAAGGAAATGAGATTAGTATGCCAAAGAGATATTTGCACTCCTATGTACTGGAAATTCACATTCTACTGTGAATACTGATGTAACAACATTATTGTTATATCAGTATTTCAAGATATGGAATTAACCTAACTGTCCAATAATGGATGAGTAGATGAAGAAAATGGAGTATATATACACAATAAAATACTATTCAGACCCCAGACATAAAAAAATCTGTCATGTTCAGTGAAATAAGATGGGCACAAAAAAACCAATACCACACAATCTCACTCATATGTAGAATCTAAAAAAATTGATCTTATAGAAGTAGAGTAGAATGGTGGTTACTAGGGGTTGGAGTGGTGAGCGTGTTGATATTGGGGAGATATTGATCAAAGAATAAAAATTTCAGTTAGATAGGAGGCATAAGTCAAAATATCTATAGCTACATGGTGGCCATAGTTAATAATTATATTGTGTTCTTGAAAAATACTGAGAGTACATTTTACATGTTCTCACCACAAAATGATAACTATGAGGTGTTGCATGTGTTAATTAGCCCTGCTTAGTCATTTCACAAATATATTTCAAAACATCATGTATCAAATAAATAATACATGCATACAATTTTATCTTTCATTTAAAAAATAAAATTGCCAGGTATGGTGGAACATACCTGTAATCCTAGACAGGAGGGTCACAGGTTGGAGACCAGCCTCAACAACTTGGCAAGACTCTCAGCAACCTAACGACCCTGCTTCAAAACAACAACAGAAGGACTGGGGATGTGGGAATGTTACTCAGAGGAGGTAGAATGCTCCTGGATCAAACTCTAGTACCATACACAAAAAGTTTTTCAGGCTGTAGCATGTATCAGTACATTATTTCTTTTATTCTATTGTATGTATATAACTACATTTTGTTTATCATTTATTATTTGAATTGTTTCTACCTATGGGAAATTTTGAATTGCCAGGCGTGGTGGCACATGCTTGTAATACCAGTACTTGGGAGGCTGAGAGAGGAGGATCACAGGTTTGCGGCCAGCCTTAGCTACTTAGTGAAGTCCTTCCCAACTTAGTAAGACCCTGTTTCACGAACAAAGAATAAAAATAATAGGGTTGGGGGTGTAGCTCAGAGATAGAATGCCCTTGGGTTCAATTCTCAGTACCGCAAAAAAAATTTTTTTTTTGGAATAATATTAGTATGAACACTAATGTATAAGTTTTTGTTTAAATACTGCTTTTCAGTTTGTTTTGTTTTGTTTTTGGTCATATAGCTAGGGATGGAATTGATGGACCATATGGTAATTCTTTGCTTACCTTTTTAAGGAAGGGCCAGACTGTTTTCTCTAGGGGCTGCTCTATTTTATCTTCACAACAGCAGAACTTACAGGACTTCACTACTCCTTGGTTAGCCAGATGTCTGGCATCTTCTCCACTAATAGTAGATGGTTTGACTGGAGCTTTAATCCCACATAGCAGTCACTATGGGTACAGTAGAAGAGGAAACAGGGAAAAGAAGGGTGCAGTCTGAAGGAAACTCTTTTGAACCACGTTGCCTTGACCGCACAGCACAAATTGGGGCATGTCTCAGAGAACGTCCCCTCCTTCTGCACATAGGGAAACAAGGTCACCAGAGGTAGAATGAGTGGGTGACACAAAATAAGTCACCCACCCACTTAGTTATTGCCAGTGAAGGCTCAGAATGTGATCTTGCAACCCTGAGCCCATTGTTCTTTTCCTTAGACTGTGCACTAAACTCACTGTAGGGGGGTCCAACTCTCAAATACTGGTTCCCTTCTTCTGCTCAAAATCTCCTCAAGAAAGTTTTTGGTATGTCATGGGTCAGGTCATTTCTTCATACATTTACTCTGTGACCACTTAAGGAATGCTAATATTTATCAGTTAGTGTGCTGAGAGCTAATGCACACTATTACACAAAGTCATGGGACTGTCTTCAGAGCCAACAATCTAATACTGAAGACAGTCACTTGACAAATAGTGTACATAAATTCATAAATTGCTGGACTAAGTGCTGTAAAGGAAGGGTTCATGGTGCTTAAAGACATTATAACAAGGGCATCTGCTATATTTTAGTGGTTAGGGGTATCAAAAGGCATATAGATGTGTAAAATCAAATGTAATTTGATTTAAGGACCCCTGGAAGACTTTACTGTGCATCAAAATTCTTCCTGTATCCATTCATTCATGTTAGGATTTAGAGACTTAACGTGCCAATTCTGTTTTTCAAATGTACATCTACATAAAAAACATCTGTTAAAAGTTTAACAATTTATTTGTGGACTCCCCAAAATGTCCTCTTAGGTCACCATTGGTCAACCTACCACACTGCAAACACCATGATACTCTGGGTATTGATGGCTTTTCTGTCATTGTGGATTCATGAAACAACACTCCAGCTCTGAGCAGAGGCATGACATCCATTCAGCACCAGAGAAGGGAACAGGGGAATAGGAAATGATGAAAACTAGAAGGAAGAAATGGAAAAGAAGTAGGTGACTGAGAAAGTAGAAGTGATATAAACAGAGATCAGGGGAGAACACAAGGAAAAAGGATGGCCACAGAAAGAGAGAGATATTCTGGTCTTTGGGAAAGCCTGACTTATTATGTGAAGCTTCACTTTTTGGGGAAGAGAATGAAACAAACCCCTTATTTTTCATCTCACTCCATTTGTTTCATTCATAAATAATCTGGATACAAATGGCATACCAGGGAGTGAAAGTGGATGCCCTGAATAAAGCTCATCTCTTCCCTGATGGGTCAAAAGTGAGTGTAGTTGTTATTTTGAAGTTTCAAACTGACTTTCTCTTTAAGAGATGGAGAGTTGAATTCTTCTTTGGGACATACCATTCCTTTGTTATGTCTTAAATATCTGTAAAGGTACTTGTTAAAAATAGTTGTTGGGTGCAATGGTACAAGCCTCCCATTACTTGGGAGGTTCCAGATTCAAGGCCAGTTTCAGCAATTTAGTAAGATCCTGTTTCAAAATAAAATAGGGCCAAGGGTCTATCTTAGAGGTAGAATGCTCCTGGGTTAAATCCCCACTACTACAAGAAAGAAAGGAAGGAAGGAAGAGGGAGAGAAGGCAGCATGGAGGGAGGGAGAAAGGAAAGAAGGCAGGCAGGCAGGCAGACAGGGTGTGGTAGAGCATGCTTATAATCCCAGTATTTGGGAGGCTGAGGATTGCAGGTTTGACACTAGCATCAACTTGTCTTAGTGAGGTCCTCAGCAATTAGTGAGATCCTGTTTCAAAATAAAAAATAAAAATTGGGCTAGAGGTATAGCTCAGAGGTAGAATCCCCCTGGATTTAATCCCAGTACCCTAAATAAATAAATATGATGGTGATGATGGTGATGAAGGAGAAGAAGAAGAAGAAGAAGAAGAAGAAGAAGAAGAAGAAGAAGAAGAAATTTTAGACAACGATTTTAGATGTTAAAATCAAAGAGACACTTTACAAAGCTCCACAGGTGTGCAATAACAACATAGCGAGGGGTATAGATTATATACTGTGAAACTTAGTGCTTTGTCTGAAAAAATAAACAGCTACTTTATTGAGCCAGCAATCTATCTTAGAGACTTTGCTAGTTTTTATAATCTTTGTGGGGGTGGTAAGTGGGTTAGGAAAATGATTTTCTTCTTTCTGATTTAGAACACCTGTGCCTATTAACAATGTGCATGTGTGTGTGTGTGTTTGTGTGTGTGTGTGTGTGTGTGTGTGTGTGTATAAAATTCCATTTTTCCTGTTAGTAGTCATTAGCAAAAAAGTGAGAAACCACTGAGACTTAAAGGTCTATCTTTCACATACTGATGGGGAAGAAAAGAAAACTGATTTAGCATGACAGAATTCAAACTTGGTGTCTGTGTTGATTTATAAGGATGCCATATAAAGAACCACTGGCCTGGTGCTTAAACATCTGAAATTTGTTTCCTCATAGTTCTGGAGGCTGGAACTCTGAGATCAAAGTATTGGCACCATTGGTTCCTTCTGAGGGATGTGAGCGAAGGATTTGTCCCAGGCCTTTCTCCTGCTTTCTCTTTGTCTCCGAAATTGTCCTCTCCCCTATGGGTCCATAGGGGAGAAAATATATCCATATTTTCTTTTCTTATAAAGACATGGGTCATATTGGATGGCCTTAATGACCTCATCTTAACACAATGACCTCTTAATGATCTTAGACCCCCAATTATTCAAATTCTGAGATACTTGAGGCTAGGATTTCAACCAAACATTTTGGAGATGATGCCATCCAGCCCATAACAATATTTTACACATTATTTCAGAGGTGATAACCTGGAATTTTTAGAGGATTTGAGGATTTATTATTTTGCAATTGTTTTGTTGAGGCCATAGGTTAAGACCATGGTCAGGGTTTCTTATACAGCAAGTGCCACTATTCTGGAAGAAACCAACCAAGAGACAAGGAAAGAAAATCTAGAAGTCAGGCCAAGAATTCAAAGGAGGGAAAACTTTGCTGGTGGCAAAATCTGTTTTAGTGGCACTTATTCAAGACTTTCAAAAGAATTCAGTGTTTCCTAGCAGGAAGAATGAGGACTGATTCCATTTCAATAACAGCAATAGCTTATGGCTTCATAGTCCTTTGCATTAAAAAATGTCCAGCTGAGAGCACCAAGAGGCAGAGTTACATTCATTTGGCCCCCAGAGTATCCTCAGCACCCAGCTCAATACTGAACCAGAGACTCCTTCCCTGCGAGCTTTCTTTCAGTCCTCGATAGTCACCAGTAATGATAGACTTCACCTGCAGGATCAACAGATCTTTAAACAGCTCTAAATTGAGCCATGTCTGTCTGCCTGTTCCCACTTCTAGTTTCTTAAATTGTTCTTTCTTGGATTTTTAAGATGTCCTTGGCCTCATATCTCTCTCCTTTTCTGCTATTCTCTTGGTTCCCCTCCTTGTGGATTAATTAGTTTTTTCTTAACTCACCTTTCTAGAAAATGACAGTGACATTTTCCTTTAGCAAGGATTCTCTATGCATTTTCAGATCAGGCAATAGACAGAAAGCAAAGGAGGAGAAAAGGCCTAAGATCATAAAATGTGTGAGTCATGAAGGAGGAGCAAGACCTCTCTGATCTCTTGGCTCAAAGGTCTTTTCAGGAGATCAAGCTAAACAGGAAGCATGGAAGGCAGTCTGTACATTTCAGTAGAATTTTTAGAGTCTGGAATGAAAGTGGGGTCAATTATCTCACATTTATGTGTCTCTAGCCACAGCCTCACTTGGCACAGCTGAACTATACAGTTAGACAAGTGAATCAGTTTACTGGAGTCACTCTTTCTATCTTTATAACTTAAACGATATCGTAAGTGGCAACGATCAGGGCTAACAGCAACCACAGGAAGGATCACTCCGAATAAAATATTAACTAATGCAGATCTGCTGTGTAAGTGGCTTGATGCATGGTAAATTGCATTTGCAGCTGGCCAAATGGAAAGTGATATATGCTGGGCCCAAGAATAATAAATACAAGGAGAGATCAATTGAACTCAACTAAAGTGGTACGGCTTTGAAAGACGACTTAGAGTTATATCTTCCAAACATGGCGAAAAAAAAAGGACTCAATTAAAAAGTAAATTGGAAAACTATAAAGTAGCTGACACAAATACAAGGTTAAGTTTATGGAAGTTATAAATGCTAAACAGTTTCCCTCTCCGATTCCAGTTTCTGCTCACTCTCTGATTCTACTTGGGCTTTCCATTTCTTTTTATGAGTATTATTACTCAAAGAGAGAACAATCAGTTATATCAGAGCCATTCATTGTAAAATTTGTGTCAATAATTTTTATTGAAATAGGACAAAAGCAGAGGAGTTTGTGTCCACAAGCATGCATAAATAGGAAAGAAAAGCAAATTATTATGCTATCAGGGCACCAGGAGAAGTCTTTGAACTAAAGGGGAAAAAAGAAAAAAAAAACCCAACTCTCCCAGTGGAGAGAATAGAATGTGCTTCATTTCAATATCTATTATGATTATGAAAGGGCCAGAGCATCCCATGGCTTTGAACGTCCTTTGTGAACAGAGCTTTGTGTCAGGGCAGTAGTTGGTGATTTTCAGGCCCTGAGGCTCCTAGTTCAATAACCAGCAGTGTCATATTGAGGGTTTTGGGGATGGAGAGTGAAGTGAGGAGTGAGAACCTGGCTGCTCTAGCCAGGGTGATCATGAGAAACCCTTTAGGGGATTTAAAAAATTTTTTTTTGTACCCTTGTGGAATAAAGACCTCCTGGGGCATGGTAGGGAGGCAGATGCTAAATGAACTATCATTCTGGTTTCAGGGCTTGAAAAATACAAACAGGTAACTAATATCAGGCCTAATGTCATGGACTTAATCAGAGGGATGTTGAAACTGGGAGAAGAATGATATGGAAGATGGAAATATCTCTTTCTCTCTCTTTCAGTATGCTTAAATGGATACTAGAATGTGAGTTCTTCTACATAGGGGAGTGTTTTCATTATTATTTAATTTATTTATTTATTTATTTATTTGCATTTCCAGCTTCCCCTGTCACCTAGTGCATGGATAAGTTTTTGTTGATTTGATCACCTCCAAATTTAGAACTGGCAAATCAATGGTGACCACAGTTAGTTAAGCTGGTTAGAACTTACTTGAAATATCTAGAAGAAGGGCAGGGATTCATATCGAGAATAAAAGTAATCATAAATAACAAATAGCAATTGTGTATTGTCCATAAACCCTTGAATGATGCAGGAGGGAAAGGCAAAATGGAAGTCTTGACTCTCTGTTCTTGCTGTGCTGAAGTCCTCAGGGTGCTGCACTGTTGCCTGTGTGCTGCCCTCTACCCTCAGAGCTGTGCAGGAGGAAGCTTATACTTGTGAAGAAAGCTGGAGTCATTTTCTCCTCTCTTAGAAGGGAGACACAGCATTTTAATCAAAGGAGGCCTTTCAGTGAACTGCAGAAGAGGTAAGTTGCTGTCTTTTATGAGACGGGTTTGGTTTGTTTGAGTCATATGCAAATTAGCTAGCACCAATGTGTGATCTCCAAAGAGATAACCATTTGCATAAAAATAAGCACCAACCCCACCTGGTCAAGTGACTTAGAGCAAAAGATGTTTACAAGTTAGTTTATCTGCCCCATATATACCTTGTTCACTTCCAGACATTTTCTGTCATCTTTGTTTGCTATTTCTGTTTCCCATGCTTGAGTTCCTCTTGATCTTGCTAACAGCTTTGACTTAGCTTTTAATTCTGATATCTAAAGTCAAACTCATGCCAACATTTTTTATGGTAATTATTTTCAATACCGTGAACATAAACATACAGTACTAGACATAGACTTAGAGATCATAGGTTTGAAACAACTGAGCTAAACGGAAGGCCTGTGACCTGGTTTGTTCCCAGGTGTGCAGAGAATAGGTTGCCTCAGATAGGAGAAAATGGTAAAGATCTATTGGTGGTGTATGTATATATGCTCATATATATATATGTATATATATATGTACATGTATATATATGTACATGTATATATATATACATATATATATGAATATATATGCATATATATGTGTGTGTATTTTGTGAATTAGTTGCTTTTAATTAAAAAAGTAAGCAATTTCTCATAAAACCTATATATTTGACTTCTCTATAGCTTCTTTAGAAAACAGTCAAATTTATAGTAATAGAGTAAAATGGTGGTTACCAGGGGCTAGAGGGGGGCTAGAGGAAAATGGGAGATATTGGTCAAGTGGTACAAACTTTCACTTATAAGATGAATAAGTTCTGAAGGCCTAATGTATAGCACGATGATTATAGTTAATAATGATGTATACTTGAATATTCTCACTACATGCACACAATGGTAATCGTGTGAGGGGATGGATATGTTAACTTGATTGTGGTGATCTTCGTAGTATGTATGTATAAAAATCAATATTTGTACCTTAAAAGTAGTTGGCTCTCTGTGGCTCTGGGTTCCACACTCCTGAATTGAACCATCTGTAGTTAAAAAATATTAGAAAAAAAATTGTGACTGTATTGAACATATAAAGACTTTTTTGTCATTATTCCCCAAACAATGCAGTCTAACAACTATTGACATAGCATTTACATTGTATTAGGTATTAGAAGTAATCTAGAGATGATTTAAAGTATATGTGAGGATACATGTAAGTTATATGCAAATATTTGCCATTTTGTATAAGAGTTTTGAGCATACAGATTCTGGGATCTGCTAGGGAGGTTGGAACCAGTCACCTATAGACGCTAAGAAATGACTATATACACAATTTTTATTTTACAACCATACATACTTCAATTTAAAAAAAATAGAAAGGGAAGCTTCATGGAATTGAATTGTAGCAGCCTCATTTACAAACACTTGGTATGTGCTGTCACATTCTCAGAGTTGGCCTGCTTCTTTCATTTACATTTCCTGCCTGGCTCCTGTAGGCTTTTAAATTTGCCACCCCTAATTCAAAAATAGCAATCCTGGTCTCCTGCCCAGCTTTGAAGATCCCTCTCTGTGAGTTCTTCCTTCCAGCCCCTAGCCCTTTGGTAATGAGCAGAGCTGTTTGATAGCAATGGGCCCTTGAAGGCAGTACAGTTTCAGATTCAACAGCAATTATCAAATGTGTTCTATGAATCAGTCACTGCATTTTCTCTAGCAGAGACTAAGTCTTTCCTTGTATCCTTAAGACTTGATGTTAATTTTGAACTTTCATAACTCCTACTGACATGTGTCAGACCCCTGAAGTCCCCCTGAAGCTTATTCTTATAATGAAAAGTTGTGACCAGAGCTGGTAAAGTTCAGATCACTTAAGTTGCCCTTTAACTCTCTAATTTAACTCCTGAGGATGCCCAAAGCTGATGGACAAGAGGCCTTTCTGTGGACATGCCACAGACCTCCTCTGACAGATGCTTCTCTTAGCAGGAAAGGGCAAGAGAGGCATCCCAGAGCCAGAGATACTGCTGGTGAAGAGAAGTAGATGATGATAAAGAAAGAAGAGGCAGTCTGTGGAGGACTTTCAGGGCCAGAGAGGTACTCTCTGACAAAGAAGATGGCTGTGTGGGGATGCTCTTCTAGATAGGAAGGTGGCACTTGACCAGAGGTGATACCACATGCTATCGTTGTTACACCTGTCTTCTAGGCCTCCCCAGGTTCACTTTTTTTCTTGGAAGGGATATGACCTTACATCTTACAATGAAAACAACCTTCGTTCCCACCAAATCCTATGCAAATGGCCTATTACATATTAGGACAAGACTTTTCTTAAAAGGATAATGTGATGGGTCAGAGATGTTACATGGGGATGGGGATGGGCACAAGAAAGTGATAATTAAGAGCTCAGCATGCACGTGAATAGGAGACTGGAGGAGGATACACTGAAGCCAGAGAGATACTCTAAAGATGCAAAATTAATCATGTGTCTTCCTGGCTTGAAGCCCTCATATCAATCTTGTCCAACAGAAATATGTGATCCACAAATGCAAGTCATGTGCAATTTTGAATTTCTGAGTGACCACATTAAAAAAGAAAAGAAGACAGGTGAAATTAATTTTAAGAATACATTGTATTTAACTCAATGTGATAGAAATATTATGATTTCAATGCAGTCAATATGAAAGTTATTAATATAATATTTTACATACTTTTGCATGTGAAAATTTTATAATGAAATATTTTATACTTTAAGCCCCTCTCAACTTGGACTAACCACATTTGAAGTACACGATAGGCACATGGGTTTAATAGCTATCATATTGGCTGAACAGGCCCTTCAGAGTTGTCCCAAGTTATGGTGAAGGAGCATGGTCTTTAGAGCCCCTTGACAATCATTAGATATGGTTGCCCCCTGAGAAGGGGATGTGACTCTGTGTGAGCTTGCTTCCTCTAGCTGAGAGCTGGGCAGGGACACTAACCTTATTAATTCTGAAAGGGCCCAAGTAGCACATTACAATACCCACCATACCCCCTCTCATCTTGGTTACCTCCTTTTTCTCTGGCTGCTCAGGGTTTGCAAACTCTTTGCATGTTTATCTTCCTTCACTCAATCAAAGTCCGAATTTTGGGGTGTGCCTTCTCAGTCTTAGGCTCTCTTCCATTCTCTCTCAATGTTTCTACTTCTTCAGTCAGTATTTCCTGAAATAGGACATACATTCCCCTGGTGAAATCATATAGGCAAATGTTTTTCTTTTAATAGTTACATGTTTATTTTACTGCATGTTAAACTATATGTAGCCTTCATATTAAATAGAAAGTTTTGTAGATGTTACTGCTTTGTAAGAGATTAAAGTTGTTTGTGAAACTATATGTAGCCTTCATATTAAATAGAAAGTTTTGTAGATGTTACTGCTTTGTAAGAGATTAAAGTTGTTTGTGAGCAAACATTTTAATTGATTTCTAGAAAAAGTGCCAAAGAAACTAATTTTATGTAGACAGTCTGTATTTTGCAGATAGGAAAAACATTGTGACTCAGCTTGGAACCACTGTCCTGGGTGATTGTATTCTTCACCTGGCTTAAACCATTGACATCCTGACAGCTCCATTTATATCTTTAGCTTAAACCTCTCCTTGGAGTTCAGGCTCTTATACTGACTGACTACTTGACAGTTGCTGTTAGATGTCTCACAACCTCCTTAAATTTATTATGTTCACAACTGAACTCTTAAGTTCCCTTCACCTAAACCTTCCAATCTTAGCATCTTTGCCAATATCTGAATTGCTCAAGTCAGAAACTTTATTTTTCCCCCTCCTTTACCTGCAAATGCCATTTGATTCTATTGCTGATGTATTACTTGAGTCTGTCTCCTTCTCTTTGTCTCGTTTGCTAGCGCTCCAGTTTAAGCCATGAGCCTTTGCCATGAGCCTTTCTCTCCTGTGCTACATCAATATTGTCCCTGATGACCCTCAGTTTCCACTCTCCAGTCTCAAGACCACCATTTACCTAGCAGCTCCTATGGTTTGGCTACAATTTGGTTATGGTACCCTAATGTGGTAGTGTGGAGAAGTGGTGGGATCTTTAAGAGGTGGAGCCTGTGGGAGGTTCTTAGATCGCTGAGAGATCTGCCCTCAGAAGGGATTAAGGTGTCACTTGTGGTGCCCCAAGAACTCACAAGAGCCAATTAGTGAATGTGGGAGCCTAATGTCTCAATTTCCCCCTGGCTTTCCATTTGGCATTGTGATCTCTTGCTCCCTCCCTCACTCCCGTAATGATGGGACTGCCTGATGTTGGACTTTCAGTCTTCAAATCTGTGAGCTAAGTAAACTTATATTCTTTTATAAAGTTAGCCTGCCTCATGTATTTTTTTATAGTATCAAAAATAGACTAATACACTAAAGTAATTCTGTGAAAACCATAAATCTGAAGGTATAATTATTTTATCTATTATCCATCGTTGATTTACCATTGCACTTAAACCAAAATCCAGGTTTTTTGATAGGGTCTCCAAGGCTAGATTCATTTACCTCAGTTTCATCTTGCACCATTATCCTTCTTGTATGCTGATCTCTAATAAAGTTCACCTCTTTTTGTTCTCAAACCACTTCTAGTTCTTTTTGAACTCAGGGCCTCTGTACCTGTTGTATCCAACAATGGGATTTCTTTTCGTGTGTGTGTGTGTGTGTGTGTGTGTGTGTGTGTGTGTGTGTGTGTGTTGTGTGTGTTACTGGGGATTGAGGATTGAACCCAGGGGCATTCTATCTCTGAATTATACCCCTAGCCATTTTTATTTTTTGTTTTGAAACAAGATCTTGCTAAATTGCTGAGGCTGGTCTCATAAACCTGTTGATCTTCTTTTTTTCAGCCTCCCAAGTACTGGGATTACAAGCTTGTTCCACTATGCCCAGCTAACTTATTTCCTGTTTGATGCCAAATAATATTCCATTGGGTATATACACTACATTTTCTTTATTTATTCACCTACTTAGTTGATTCCATATCTTGGTTATTGTGAAAAACATTGCAAAGAACATAGTACAGATATGTCTTTGACATATTGATTTCATTCCCTTTGGTTATTGTTATGGTTCGGATCTAAAATGTCCCCCAAAGCTTCATGTGTTAGAAGCTTGATCCCCAGTGCAGCAATGTTCAGAGGTGAGATTTGGGGAAGTGGTTGGATCATGAAGCCTCTAATCTCATCAGGATATTAATAATTTGATAGCATTTATTGGGAGGTGGTGGAAATTGTAGGAGGTGGGGTCTAGTTAAAAGAAGTGGGTCACTGGGAGGATGCCCTAGAAGGAGTGTATCTTATTTCTGGCTCCCACCTCTCTCTCTCTCTCTCTCTCTATCATCTATCATTTCTGCTTCCTGGCTTCCATGAAGTTTTTTTTTCCACCATGCCCTTCTGCCATGATGTACTGCCTTACCAAATGCTCATAAACAATAAGACCTGCTGATGATGGACTGAAACCTGTGAAAATGTGAACAAAATCAATCTTTTTTCCTATAAGTTGCTTTTCTCAGGTATTTTGTCACAGTGATGGAAAGTTGACTAATATAAATATATACCCAGTTGTAGATTTGCTGGGTCATATGGTAGTTCTACATCAAACTTGTTGGGAAACTTCTATATTATTTTCCATAATGGCTGTAATAATTTATATTCTCATCAAGAGAGTGCAAGGGTTTGATTTTCTCCATATCCTTGCCAACACTTTCTATCTTTTATGTTTTTTGATAATATCCATTCTAGTAGCTATGAGGTGATATCTCATTGTGATTTTAATTTACATTTCTCTGATGATTAGTGATGTTGAGAATTTTTTATATATCTGCTGGCCATTCTTTTGAGAAGTGTCTACTTAGTTCCTTTGCTTATTTAAAAAATAGGGTTATTTGTTTTCTTGTGATTGAATTCCTTATATATTTTGGACATTATTTGTCAAATGCATGTTTTCAATATTTTCTCCCATTCTGTATGTGTCCTCTTTGCTCTGTTTATTGTTTCTTTTGCTATGCAGAACCCATTTGTCTATTTTTGATTTTGTTGCCTGTGCTTTTGGATGTTATCCAAAAAATAATTCCCCAGACCAATGTTGTACAGACTTTCTGCAATATTTTCTTCTAGTAGTTTTATAGTTTGCAGTCTTTTGTTTAAGTTTTTAATCTATTTGAGTTTATTTTTACATATGGTACAATAGATAAGGGTCTAATTTCATACTTTTTATGTATATATCCTATTTTCCCAACACCATTTATCAAGGAGACTATTCTTTCCCCATGTGTATTTTTGGTATCTTTATAAAATAAAATCAATGACCTATAAATGCATGGATTTATTTTTGGGCTCTCTACTCTATTCCATTGGCCTTATGTGTATGTTTTTATGCCAGTGTCTTGTTGTTTGCTTTGTAGTATATGTTGAAGTCAGATAGTATAATGCATCTTTGTTCTTCTTCCTCAAGATTGCTTTTGTTATGGGGGTCATTTTGGTTTTGTACAAATTTTAGGGTTTTTTTCCTCTTTCTGTGAAAAATGTCATTGGAATTTTGAGAGGGAAAGCTGACTCACTTTAGGATCCATTTGTTATCTTGCAACTTTTTCCTTTTGGTCCCATTTTCTAGGTAAGTATGTTTCTTGCCCTTACTTCTGATATCTGTATCTTGCTACATCCTTGCCTCATCTCAAGATTCCTCAAAGTATTCCACATGCACTTAATTTTCAGCCTCTTCATCATATGCTAGTCTCTGGGCCTCCTCAAGTTGCCTGTGTCTCTTTTAACTTGTAGCTGGTCAACTCTGCAGATATATTTATTTTCCTTTCTGAAAAGAGCACACAGTATTATCTCTAGGGTCCTAAATCATTAACTCACAGAAATATAATGAGTAATCCCCTTGATAATAAAAGGTCAGCTTGAGGACATATTGATCTTTGTTAGGAAGGTGTCAGACCCTGGGGCAGGTAAGGGGTTACTCAAGCTATCCAATTACCATGGAATCTTGGAAGGGCTTTGATCATAATAAATTCTGTAACTTTAGAGTTAGGAAAATAATTTTTTTTTGCACTGCTGGGGATTGAACCCAGGGGCATTCTACCTCTGAGCTATATCCCCAACCCTACTTTTTATCCTTTTATTCCTTTTCTTGAAATAGGATCTTACTAAGTAGCTGAGGCTGGCTCTGAACCTGTGATCCTCCTGTCTCAGCCTCCCAAATACTGGGATTACAAGTGTGTACCACCATACCTGGCTTAAATGTTATTCTTGACACAGCATACACACTGGGATATGAATATGTTTTTTAAAGAAGTTCCTATAAGGCATTTTAAATGTTCATAGTCTCAAAATCCAGAAAGCAAATGAAGAAATGGCTCCAAAACTTGACAGAAGAAAAATATGACCTGCTCATAGGCATCAGTAGCAGAACTACTGAGCAATACTGGGGAGAAAGTTCTTACCTTTAAAGTTTATGAATTACTCTGCTTTTTTCCCCTTTTACGGTACTGGGGATGTATCTCAGGGGCATTTTACCTCTGAGCCATACCCCTAGACCTATTTTTATTCTTTATTTTGAAACAGGGTCTCACTAAGTTGTGGAGAGCCTCACTAAGTAGCTGAGACTCCAGTCTCAGTCTCCCAAGTACTGGAATTAAAGCGTGTGCCACCACACCCGGCCTTACTCTATGTTTTTGACAATCACAACACTATAATTTATGTCATGCCAACAAATTTCTCTATAGATGGAACAACAAGGCTATTTTCAGAACCTTAAAGGTTTATTTTCTTCTGGAAGTAGGAGAAAAGACACGTACGCTTCATATCTCCATTTTTTTTACCTCTCCCCTAAACCCTAGAGGTATCTCCAACTGCCTTCTAGGTATTTCTCATTGAATGGCCCAATGCCTACTTTATTCTGAATGTTTATTTTTCCCTGAGTTAAACTTGCTTCCCCTACCCAATTCCCTGTTGATTTGTGGCAGAAATTGGTATTTGTTTTCCACCATCTACTGAATCATTCTAAAATAGTTATGAAATCTCCAACCATTAATTGGGAAAATGGCCACTCAAAGTAATATCCACTTTTACAGCTTCCCTAGTTTATTATTTCTAGTAAGTTGTAAGTGAAAGCATCATGGGATAATTACTGGGAACCCTCTTGAAATGACAGCCATTGAAGGCACTCTTTCTTCTTTATTTATTTCATCCTTCCTGGTCACTGGAATGAAGAGATGATGGGTAGAGCTTGTGCAACAATTTGGACCCATGAGATGACCTTGGGAAGAGAGTCCTTTAATGGAAAATCAACAAGATAAGAGGAGCTTTGGTCCCAACATCCCAGAACTTTGCATCTGTCTTGAGTTCCTAGCTCTGGACTTTTCCTTAGGGAAAAAAACTTTCATGTTGCACTCTATGTTATTTTGGGTTTTCTGTTAATTGTTCAGTTAATGCTTTACCATCATCATTATTTTTTGTTTTGTTTTGTTTGAGACTGGTTCTTGTATATTACCCAGGCTTGTCTTGAACTCCTCGACTCAAGTGATCCTCTTGCCTCAGCTTCCAGACTAGTAGTTTGTCATTCTTGATACTGTAGATGGGAAACTCACAATCATCCTGTTACCTAATTGCTCACTGAAGCCTAGGAATTCTAATTTAGATGGTCTGGAATCTGGTCATTCCCCTCTGTTATTGATGATGTAATCATGCTCTTTTGCCAAGACTACAGAAGCAGATTAGTTCTCTCTCTCTCTCTCTCTCTCTCTCTCTCTCTCTCTCTCTCTCTCTTTGTGGTATTGGAGATTGAACCCAGGGGCATTCTACCTCTGAGCTACACCCACAGTCCTATTTTTTGTTCTTTATTTTGAAATAGGATCTCAGTAAGTTTTAGAGAGTCTCACTAAGTAGCTGAGGCTGGCTGTGAACACAGATCCTCTGGTCTCAACCTCCCAAGTACTGAGATTACAAGCGTGCACCACCATACCCAGCACATTAGTTCTCATAATAGTTCACTCTACTTCTACATTCTTCTTAGCTTATTTCTTCTTTAATACTTCCTAATAAATGAACATAATCATATTGCTCCTTTGTATATACACCTCTGTCATCCTCAAGATAGAAAGGAAGCATCAGAGAATGTCATTCAAGACCTTTTATCAAATTTGCTAAACTATTGCTCTGGGGCCTCTCTCTGTCTCCCCCACTCCACAACTACTAACAATGCCTTATCTATTCCCCAGTTTCCCTTCCTTCCTTCTTCGCTGTCTCCCTGACTATGTTTAGGCACTTTTCATTGCAAGGAATGATTTTTCATCTTTTCTTTCTCCAAAATACTCATCATTCAAAATCCAGCTTACAGACTGTAGTGATAATAGGATCCCTTATGAAGGGTATACCAGGCCTCAGGCACTGTGCTACAAGTGTTGTAAGCAGGTCTGTGGTGAGGTAACAAGCTCCCAAGTGATGGTGCTGCCGCTGTGCAGTCCACTCTTTGAGTACCACAGTGCTCTTTACCTTGTTAAGTTCTTCTGGACCCACATATTGAATATGGGCATAACCTCTGCCAGCAATCACTAGACTTATTCCTGTCTAGTGAGAAGAAATACTTATGCTCATGTCTGTATTCTAATTTTATAGTTTTCTATAACGACCAGAGTGGGCACCTGACAAATTCTTACCATCTGAATACTGAGTGTTTATTTAATGGACAAATCTCCACCAACTAAATACTGACTCTTTCCCTATGAGGTGGCATTTAGGCTAAAAAAAAATGTTCAGGGCACAATGAGAGGCAACCCAGCTCACAAACTAACATCTTTGCAGCCTCTTCTGTGAGCAAAGAACCATGACTAGGACTTGGAAATAGAAAGACATAGTCCTTGCCCACAGGTACCTACAGAGAAGTGAAGTAGAGAGACATGCCTCCATCTAGGTCACTAAACCACATAGTGAGATATGATGCCTGGCAAAAATAACTCATCACCAATGGACAATCAAAAAAGTGGGCCATTGGTTCTTCATGGATGTTTGGGGATGTGTTGGTGGCTATATGATGTGAGACTGGAAGAAATAGTAGACACTGAATAGGAAACATGAGGGGGCATGTTTTACATATAGGGAACAGGATGAGCACATATCTCCCTAAGGGCCACCTTTCAATTCACTACAATTCACATTTTACAGGCATGAAAACTAAATCTCAGAGGACTTCATTCACTGGCCTGAGATCAGGCAGGCTGAAAGAGGATAACCCACAATTATAAACTTTATCTCTCTGGCTTCAGAGCCTGTATTCTTCTCAGGAAATTTATCACAGTGTTGCTTAAATATCAACTTTATCATTAAAGTTCCAGGTTGGCAGAGGTCACCATATTTAAGATCAGCCAACTAAAGTTCACCGTAACAACACATGCTTACAGAAGGATTATATAAGCCCCAGAAAGGAAGAGGTTAGACTCTCAAATATCACCTTATGTGAAAAGCTGTATGAGGTAAGCATCTCATCATATGACACTCTTAAACAGAAATGTGTGGATGAGAATCCATAAGCCTTTGAAAATGGGAAACTAAAATGGAAAGCATAGAAAAATAATTTCAGAAAATCTTCTGTATTCCTCTGTAAATTGTCTTAGTATTTGAACTATATCATATGGAACAATTCATAACTGAAGCTACATCAAATATCATATAATCACTTGTGGTATGTTTTTGTGCTAGTCACAGTGCCAATGACAAGGAGGAAGAAGATAATGTAGATCATGCAACAGAGTAGACTCAATATTTATAAGAAGTATTCTGAAATACTGGTGAGTCTCTTAGTAAGAATAGCACATTGTATAATTGCTTCTTTCAAGTTTATACACAGCAAAAGTATGCACAGTCATGAGGAACTGCAACAAAGTGGGGCTGATATGTGGATACAGGGTGGTAGGGTAGGCTCACTGACTGATGGATTTACAGGCACAGGAAGCATCAGGTACCCAAATGTGCTTCAACAAATGACAAGTATGACATGCTGTGGACTTTCAGGATTACTGCCAACCAATCAGAATGTAAACACTAAAGTTGCAAGTGCATGTTCCCTATTATAGGTTTGAGGTTCCTGGACTGTATAGATATTGAACAAGAATAAGTAACATTGAGCTCCATCTAGTGATGGCTCTGTCTTAAGAGGACAGGAAACCATAAGAAATTTACAACAGATTGACATCTGCACTATTGTCTATTTCACCTGCTGTAATAAACCAGAATTATGTGGCATTAAAGCTCACAGCAAGAGGACATACTTTCTATGCTATGTTTCTTACAGAATATGCTATGGATTCTAAGCCCAGAGACTGATGTGATAAGGTTTTGATATTTTTCATATTTTATTTTAATTAATTTAGGGAACAAAACCCAAGTAGTTTTATTTTATTTTTATATGAGTGTTCTGCCCTACATTGTCATCCTGGAAAGTGATAGGGGAGAGGGACCCTGAGGATTAAAGCTTGGCACAGGTCTCAGATTGCTGGGGAGGAAAGGGCTGGTGGGCATGAGGTGGGAGAAAGCACTATGGTGGGTTTGAGTTTATCAGATTTCTTCAGAACAAGAACAAGCTCTTTCTCAAGATTATCTGTTCCATGCTAAATAGGTGGTTGGAAAACAGCCAGAACATGAATTTGGCTCAGCCAAAGTGGACAAAATATACTTCTTTTCTGTGTCTGTCTCTGGGTCTGCTCAGACTCTGCATCTGTTTTGTGCCTCAGAGATACTGCACAGTGCCTGATGTAGCATCACTTTCCCCTCTTTCTTATACATATTGTCTGGGTTGCTTGTCTTCTCTGCTAGATGGTGAGATATTGAAAATGTGCTTGGCACATACATGTTGGTTAAATTGAACAACTTATTGTTTATGCCCAGCATGGGTCTGATGCAAAGAAGGTATGTGATGAGTGTTTGCTAAAGGAGCCACTGAATCAACTAGGAAGACATAGTTAAGAGAGAGTTGTATATAGAGGAATGCATTTAGGAAAAGTTGGTAATAGATGATGATAGAAGCTGCAATGACTAGAAGATAGAGAATACTAGGTTATCATTGCATTCAGCATAGGAAAGTAGGCATTGTCTAGAGGAGGGACACCAAGTGAAGAAAAAGTCAATCCAGGTGGAAAGGAGTAAAGGTCTCTATTTTATTAGAAATATATGGGAATGACCTTGCCTAGGGAGTAGGTTGATCTCTCCCTCAGAGCCATAGCAAAAGTAATCTGAAAATGCTTGTACATGATAGAAATATATGATAAAGGGCACATTTTCTGAACTTTGAGTCTGTTAAAAAGAATGAGTACCAGAATGATGTTTACTCATTTCCTTTCTCTTTTCATCCCAGCCTCCATCCCAGGCAGCTCAGGACACAGAGACTGGCTTTGCTAATAACAACTGCAGCATAGCCAAGTTCTGGGTTGTGGATACCAATTCTATGACTCTGTGGGGCAGGTCAGCAGGACCAGTGGGGGAGCTCAGGAACTCCTGCTGCACCTTCACCTCCTGTCTCTGTGATGCAGGCTGTCAGGTGAACAACTGTTTCTTTTGTTGTCAAGGTGATCTTCTTGGGGGAGCTACATTAATGAAGGGCTAGTGATGAATGAGCTGGGAAGATGCTTAAGCTAAGTTTCCTCGGCAAGTTTTTCCATCGTCTACCATCTCTGTCAGCTTGCTAATATTTTCAGCATGTGGAAAATAATAAGGAGGCTGTGTTTACAATTATTACAAGAACTCTTAACTACAAGTGAGTATCATCGTTGAGCCAAAGGTCTCTTGGGAATCTACATATTCTTATAAGACTTCCATTGCACACATACACACATTTATATGAAGTTCTATTTTAGGCTGGACTTCAGAGTGTCTGAAAATCATGTTCATGACTGGGCCTTGAGAGTGATTTAATGGACTTAAATTTATCACTATTGGTTACTTGTACACCTTTCCCTATCATCTGGCAAGCGCAATCCAGCTTTTCCTCAGTTTATATCATTTCTCAACAAGCTCCTCCTTTATCTCTGGCCAACAGAGAATTTCCTTTCGTTGGCCACAATTCCATTATGGCAAGGACTGGATCAACAACTAAGACCAAATGAAGACAAATATCCAAATTTGTGATGTCATCATGGACTACATGATTAGACATAAGCATTAGAATTGGGATGAGGAGAGCAGAAAAAAAAATCAATTCAGAAAATTTTTTGAGGATAATTGGAAAGGAACTTATCAATTTAAGACCTAGAATTCCGTCTGGCCTTGCTCTGCCTGTGGAAAGATTTCATACAAGCTAAATAGAGCAAATCCCTAGGATACCAGCAGACACTTTTCACATCTCACTCTTAATCCCTTAAATCAATGATTGATATAGGCACTCTGATAAAATGGGATACTCTTGCTCCACCCTTTAGGAAAAAGTCAATTATCCCTTAGGTTACAAGGGAAGCTAAGGCAATAAGATCCAGCTTATAAGATGGAATTGGAAAAAAAAGTGCACAGTTTGATTTTTTATTTGTTGCAGTTGCTTCTATGTTAACAGTTTCTTCTTGGCAGAGAAAAAGGAGTATAAAGAAAGCCTAAGGTTTGTTTCTCTAGAAATCATAGAAGAAACAAAAGAAAGCTGTTTTCATAGACTAGAGTGGGTTTGCCAGCAATTATGTTTTGTAAAAAATAAATAATGCATTCTGTTTCCAAAAGGCCCTGACAAACTATGATAGAAAAAAAAAATCAAACCTTTTCCTTTGGTTTTAGGGTGGTGAGTTTCATGACGGAAATAAAGTGAGTCTGTGTTCTCTAAGTAATTTATTAGCGCATCTTGGCACAGCAGCACTAATGGGCTTGCTGCCAGGTATTCTGAGCTGCAGTTTGTCATGTCTGACTCTTTAGTTCTTTCAAGCAATTGAAGAAATGGCCTTCTGCAGGCTGTCAGTGACAGATTCTAGCTCACTCACATAGATAAAGCTCAATTAGCTCCTGGAAAAAACATCTTTTAAAAATGCAATGAGCTGCACCATGAAAGATAGGTAGACAGCAGCACCTGAAACAAAATAAAATGTTACTGTTGGGGGAAGGACGTGTCCACAATGAGCAAGTGTGGAGTTGTCTTATGGGACAGTTCCCTCCATTAAAAACCAAGTGTGGATCAGTTTTTAATTACTTTAAGTGTTTGGATAGATCTTTGCTTTAGAAGCATGGTAAGGCCAGCAGTCCTGAAGAGCTAGCATGCCATTCATTCATTCACTCATCCATTCATCCATTCATTCATTAATGAATATGGCCCATAATCCATAATTAGCACACAATTTGAGCTTAGAATAGACTATTGAGGCAGCTCCTTACTGATAAGTGCAGCCTCCAAAATGTATTATTTAATTCACATAGTATTTTAAATGTTGAGGCAACATTTTTAAAAACCAGAGCATTTCACACACACACACATGCTAATTTCGGCTTTTAGTGTGTCTTAAAATATCAAAACACCTAGTAAACTGGATATATGTGTGTATATATATATATATATATATATTTCTTTGGCATAAAACTCAACTTTTGGTAGGTACTGGCTATACCCCAAAGGAGAGGTATGGCTTTCCCAGTTCACAGCAGAACCCACTTTCATTCATTTCTTTACCTGCCTTGTCCTGGTCTGCAGAAGTCTACTGGAAGTTTGCAAAGCTATGATCTCCAATAGTGACTCTGAGGTCCTCCTGTGTAAAAAGTACTTATAAAAAAAGTCTTATAAAAATGTCTTATATAAAATGGAGAATCCTGGGTCTCTGCTCTAAAGAATATAAATATATGGTTGTAAAGTATGGTGATTCTTTTTTTTTTTTTCCGGTACTGGGGATTGAACTCAGGGGCATTCTACCTCCGAGCTACCCTAAGCCCTATTTTTTATTCTTTATTTTGAAACAGGGTGTCACTAATTTGCGGAGGGCCTCACTAGGTAGCTGAGGCTGGCTGTGAGCCCAGATCCTCCAGTCTCAGCCTCCCAAATGCTGGGATTACAAGCGTGCGCCACCATGCCCGACTGCATGGTGATTCTTAATGCAAATTAAAGTTGTTAGAACTACTGGTCTCCAAGACCAGATAGAATTATGGTCTTTAAAAAAAGTTGTAAATCTTAGTGTCATAAATAGACTCTCGTTAGGACACTGTATAGAATATATTTTTCTCCTAATTACTTTACCTTACTTTTAATGGCTACTGTCCCCCTGAAAACATCAGCTAACCAAAATTGCTCTACAGTGAAAAACATAAATGACTTACTGTCTGTCACTGACTTAGGCCAAAATTTCAATTTGGAGATAAAATCCACTACATTTTATGAACTAATTTGTTCTCTGTGCAAGTGGTTGAACTTGATAGCTATATTTGTTTCTGGCACTGCTAAATCATAATTACAGGAAATAGTCTAGAGCTAGAATTCAATTGGCACAAAGCCTAAATGAATTAATAAAAACTCCAAGTTCCTCCTCTCCCTTCCCCCAGGCACATTTCTCTGACTACTGATAGTTCTTAGCTAGGAAGAGGCTATAGTATCTATGATGATAACAGCCATGGATTCTCTTCCATTTGAATGGTGTTTTAGAGCTTAAAAAGCACTGGCAGATACATTATTCCCTTTGATTCTCTCTGGCACCCTGTGAGGTGGAGATGGAGGAAGAAACGAAGCCTGAGTTCCTAGTGCAGTTGGGGAAAGAATGAAGAACAGATTTCTAGATTTTACAAATTTAGGTCTCCTTTTGTCCTATTACATTAACTCCAAATTTGTAATACAATATTTTTCACCTATTAAAATGTCCTTGTAAGTTTATTACAAGAAGTGGCCACATATAGTACAAATGAAGCATTAGGGATCATTAATGAAATCTTCCCAAGTACCCCAAAGATCCTGACTTTAGTTCTTGTTACTGACAAAAGCCTGTGAACATGATCATTGAATTCTTAGAGGAAGGCATAATTTGCACTGTTGATTTAATGTTGTAAATCCTTTTTATGTATTAAAAGTAAATTTATTATCTCTTTAAAAATGGGGACTAGAAAGCTGAATGGGTTTTAAGGGAGGTAGGTTGAGTCCAGGTCCCTGTCAGAGGGCACAGTTTCAAGTTAGCCACATGTAACAGTTTGAATTTAGAATGTCCCCTAGCCTTCATGGAAACAAGGTAGTGGAAGTTGGAAGTTGGAAGTGGGGTTTGGTTGCTAAGGAGTGGTTCTTGGGAGTGTGGTCTTGGGAATTATATAAGGTCCCTCTTTCCCTTGTTCTCTTTTGCTTCTAGCCTCCATTATATGAGAGCAGAGCCTTATTCTCTCCCTGTTTCTTCTTCCTTGAGCTCCACAAACCTGGCCTGAAATGTACTGAACCTATGAAATCTACAAAAACTCTAAGCAAATAAGTTTTCCTTCCCCTAAGTTGTGTTGTCAGTTGATGAGGATTATAGCAATGAGAATGTTGACCTAAACACTGTGACACTGCATGAATGAGTAGGCTCCAGGATGAATGGGGACATCAAAAGCAAGACAGGGCACAGTTGAGGGATGGGGTGGCACTTTACACATTCAATGTAATAATGTGATAGAAATAGCCTGGATCACGTAGTGAGATTGATTTGAGCTGGCCTTCTGGCTTCTGGTAACTATTATCAATATGACTTTCTGAAGATTCAGCTTCCTCAGTTGTGCAACTTTTAATTGCAGAATTGTTGAGAGAATAAATAAATGCAAAGGGTCCTCTGAATTCCTGCCTCTGGTTCTAAGGATAATCACTGTGAGTGTTTTAAGTGAAGCCTCAGCTGCCTTCTGGCCCTGTGCAATGAAAGGGCAGGTAAGGACTTTGGCCCAGGCTTTGGGAAACATGAAGATATAAATATGTATGACAATGACTAGCATTGATTAAGTGCTTACTATGTGCCAAGAAATAATTGAATACATTTATATATACTTTTTCTATTTAATCCTCATAACAATGCTAGGAAAATTTTTAGAGGAAGAAACTAAGGCACAGAGATTCATAAATTGTCCAAGGTCACACAGGTCATAAATGGCAGATGTGGTATTCAAAACCAGATATCCTGACTCCAGAGCCTACTCTCTAAACTATCTTTGGTAAGAAAGGCATTTTAACCAAAGAAAACTATGCTTTGCTTTGTTAGACTCTGGCTGAATTGCTAGAGTCAGCAAACTTTTGCCAGGGAAAGCTGTTCTGTGGATGTCAAGAGGAAAATGAGGTTATAGATCTCTTCCTGTCTGGGCTGTATATTTATTGTACAGTAGGATGTAATCTAAATTATTCACATTTTATATTTTATGGAAATTTTAGCTTCTGTAAATCTGAGTTAGATTTCAGTTAGAGTTATGTGTAATAAAATTCTTATAAAATCCATTTAAAAGATTAATGATAGATGTATTGTAGAAAATTAATTCTGGGTATTTTATTTTTTCAAGTTTCCTGGATCTTCCAGTTTCATTTGCAGAGACTGTCTGGATGACAAAATCTTCTCTCTATGTCTTTTGGGTAAAGACAAGAGCAAAGTATCTTTCTCTGCTGGTCCTATGGATACAGAACCTTTTCGTGAGAAGTCAGTTGGTTTTTCCTGTAATAGGTTTCTTCTAAGACTTCTATGATAAATTCTTCTTCTCAGACTTGTATCAAACACCTTGGAGTAAAAGCCTGTCTTCACTGCTTATTAGCAAGGTAAATTGATGGAGATCACAAAACTGTCTCTGAGCCTCTGTTTTACCAGTTGCAAATAGAGGGTAATACACTTTATCTCACAGGTGCTTATTAGAATTAGGTAACTACCAGTTAAATGGGATGAAAAAATGTAGGTTTTGAGTGAAGTCTTGATGGACCAACAAGTTCATGTATAGAAACAAATCAATATGAATAGTATGAGTATTGTGCAGTCATCTTACTGGTTAATGGATTTAATACAAGGGAAGTTTTCTGGTTAGGACAAATTCAGCTAATTAATTTTACCAGACCAATCACCAAAAAGGGACAATTCGAGTTTTCACTTATTTTCTCTCAGTTGACATCAATGGGATTCTTCCTCTGTGCAAGGCACTGTCTTAGATGCTGCAGATCCACAGGTGACCAAGGAATGGACCCCCCTGAAGATGCTCAGAGTCATGTTATAGCCCTGTGAGATCTAGACTCCAGAGCAACCTTTCTAGTTGAAGACCTGGTTGTGATCCATGGAAGCCATTGAAGTTTAAAATATACTAATATGTGTTCCATCTGTACACATTTCATGTGGTGAGTAAGGTCTCTCAGCAATATGTAATTATTCTTAAAAAGGTGTTGTGATTGCTGATCATGTACAAGTGAGTTGAGAGATTCAGGGAGAGCCTCGCAGGGCGAGCAGGGTTGAATGTGCTCAGTGAAGATGCATTCTGCTGCTGAGAGTAGCATTGGGACTTTGGGCTCAGACAGACCTGGATTCAAATCCTGACTCTGCCTTTATCAAGGATATGCCATTGGGTTAGTTTCTGTACTTGAGGTAATTTCTTCACTTGTAATTGCTTCATGACAATAGTGTCTAGCTTGTAGAATTATAAAGAAGAAAGAAGGTAACCCATTTAGGAGGCAGTACTATCTTATTTTATAAAACATAAGCTATGGTATTATGTGATATGTTATTAAGTAGAATTTCCCTATGTCAACCAGCTTCCTGGCACCTCCATCTTTTTGAAATTGAATCATCAAAAGCTTAGGGGAAATTTCATCTTTGCTTGGTTTTCTCTGGCCAGTTAGGCGATGTTGTGAGAGGAGGGTTGATATCATGAAGGATGCCAGGAGTTCCCAGAGAGGAGAACTCACCTTAGGACTGGCAGGGTCATTGGCTTATGTGATGGGAAAGAATTTCAGCTAAAGCCAGTCAGAGACATAGACAGGAAAGGAAGAAATAAACATTCAAGAGAGAATGCGGGCCATCTTAAGAGCGAGAGATGTATTTTGGGGATCCATGACTCTTCTTTTAAAGGAGACCTGGTGAAGGGTCAATATGTGAAGGTAGGTAAGGATGACATCAGTTTGGTGATCACAAGCCAGTTAATGGGGGGTCTGGCCATCTACCAGATCCTTAGGCTGACCCTGGTCTATATCATCTGATCAATGAATAAGCTGGAAGGTCCCTTAAATTATAAGTTTCTTAAGATATTGTGTCTGTCTTATTAACAATGCATATGGTAATTACAATTTTTTTTGCTTAACTTTAAGATATACAGATTTCCCAAAAATTTGGGAGAGACAGGCCTGGGAGACAGAAATGGTTTGCAGAATAATGGTATGAGGAAATTTTGCACCAGGATTTTATATTAAAGTTATATTTTCTACCCACTTGGTTTTTCTGTCCTACCTCACCCAACACTTCCATCTTTTTTGAAAAACCGAATCATCAAAAGCTTAGGAGAAATTTCACCTCTGCTTTTTTTTCCTCTGGCCAGTTAGGCCAAAAGTGGTGATGCCTCTGTTTACAGAGTATCTGCTTTCCATCTATGCCCATCTCTGCATCCCTCTCTTGGCATCATGTCTGGCACATGGCAGGTAACTGATGGATATGCAATGCACACCAAAGAACTAATCATGAAGAAAATGAGGGTCATTATATTTTGAGTTATTCCCCTCTCTACATAACCCTCCTCTCCCCCAAAACTACTGGTGCCTTTTCTTTAATGATGGGGAGCAAGATTCTGCTCCTATAGCTTAGGCTGTGCTTTCTTCTCCCTTTCCCTTCTCAAGGACCAATTCCATTAGTTAACTCTCTCTCCCTCTCCCTTCTTTCCTTTCCTTTTAACCTCTTTATGGTCATCACAGTGGGAAAGACAGTCTCACTCACAGGAGATGCTCAATAAATGTTTGCCCAGTAAAGGAAAACAATTTTTTTGTTTGTTTAGGGGAGGATTTGCAAAGGATTCTTTTACATTGCTCATTCCTTTGGTTCAATGGCTTTCACAATTTCTAGCTGTAAAATCCTTTGTTCAAACATAGTCTTAACTGGAGGCTGTCTGCAAAATGCAAAAGCCCAGCTGCTTCAGCCGGGTTAGGAACAGGCAGGGAAGTGGGAGACAGGAACTTTGCATGCTTCTTCCTCGCCTTTTCCCACGTCAGATATGGGGCTTCTGTGCAGTACATTTGGCATACCATGGGCACATTAAAAGTGAGAGTTTACATTTTATATAACTTATAAAAATATTAATCACCACTCTTGTGGCTCACATTGGTTGTAATTTTGACAGCTCAAATACTACAATCATATTCTCTTTCCAGAGTTGTTCACATTGTTGACATTAGCCTCCACCAGTGAGCCAACTAGTGGATAGGTTTTCTATTTTGGTCAGCCTCCCTAGGAGGTGTAACAATCAAACACAAAGTGGCATCTGAACTCTTCTCTCACTTGGGAAGGGTTGGCAGGGCAACGGGAGATGGAGTCATTCTCATGGGGTCTCAGGATATAAGCAAGTAGTGATAAATACATTGTCATACAGGAGAAAGAAGAGTGGCTTCCATTCATCTTGTGCCTGTATTTGATGAAGGAGCATAAAACACTCTGCATACGTTGTTTCCTCAACTCTCAAAGTCATTTTATTAAGCCACAAAGCCTCATCAAACTGAGTTTTCTTTGCATCCCTATTAAGCCACCAGGGGCTGCCTGGGATGAATTTGGGTGAATGTTATCCGATGGTTGCTAGGTTTCCCCCACACCTGCCACAGTCTTGCATTTGTTCCCTTGCTTTTTGCTCCTGCTGCATTTCCTTTGTTGGGTTTCTTGATGAATGTTTGTAATTGTGTGTCATATTTACAAGAGCCTGGGTTGCCTCTGTAGTTTTGCCACAATAGAAACCAACAGAAATTCATCTAAATCCCCTTCCAGAGAGCTAAGGGAGCATGTCTGTTGTTCACCCAGTAGTCTTTCTTCAACTCCTTTCATAGAAAGCAGAATGGCTGCAGTGTATCAAAAGATGATTTATTAAAAGAAAATCAGCCTCTTCCAGTACCCACAGCAGCTCTTCCAAAATTTACCAGTTTCCTTGAGCTTCCAGCCTCACATCTTCCTGCTTCAGCAGGAAACCTTGTTGTTCCTGCTTCACAAAGGACAGAAGAAAAGCAGATAAGAAGAAATGCTGGAGATTTCCAGCCTTCTCACCTCTGGACTCGCTTGTATGTTTATTTTACTTTTTCTTAGAAGATAAAGTTCTAATTTCTCTACTATGTAAATCTTCTCTCTTTCTATTTCTTGGATCTGGACCTCAACTCATCAATGTTCTTTTCAACAATTCAATTTGCAATCTCTCTCTCTCTCTCTCTCTCTCTCTCTCTCTCTCTCTCTCTCTCTCTCTCTCTCTTTCCTCTCTATCTCCTTTCTCTGTCTCTCTCTCACACACAGACACATATTGGCTGTGTAACCCCTAAGTACCAGCCCATCTTTGATCTTTGTTTCACTCCCAAACTTTTTGAAAGGAGCATCTATCTATACTGACTCCATTTCTTTTCTCCTCTAGACTTGTATGCCACCCCTTCACCCCCCTCCCCACCATGCACAAATTTCCCTTACTTCTCAAGGTCACCAGTTACCTGCTTATCACCATGTCTGTTCTCTCCTTAGCCCAAAACTAACACAATATCTTTGTAGTATCTGGCACTTTTAACCACTCTCCTTCATCTTCCCTAAAATATTTCTCTCTTCTAAATATCCCACAGCCACATCTGAAAAGGAAATGGCACTCTCCAGCAGAGAAGCTAAGGGGAGTTCATTCATGGAGGACTCTATTTGTAAAGGTGTGAGCAGGATTGAGAGACAGCCACAGAGAGTTGGGGAGCTCACGGGGCTGCAGCATCCTGGAGCCATTACTCACCAGGGCCAGAAGAGGGAGGGAAGAGCATCGATTACAAGGTGAGTTGCTGGAGGAGGGGACCTGTTCACACAGCCTATGTTCTTTGGCTGAGGAACTCACCAACTCATGGCTACCAGATAGGGAGAGAGCCTACATCCTCCAACTTTGCTCCCAGCTTCCCCCAACCTCTCCTCCCAACTGTTGTCATGACCAAACTTAGGGAGGCAGGCATTTTTTTTGGCGGAGTCCACAAAGACAAATCTGCTCGTGGTCCAGTGTAAACCAGAGAAAGAGAGAGTAATGGAGCAGATGCACTGGAAATATCCAGCAACATGAATGCATATTTACCAAATCAGAGTATAAAGAGAAATGATATAAGGAGGACCTTTCCCCATTTATCTTAGCCCACAGTGAAAGTTGTCTCAGAGCACTGTATACCTGGGTTCCCTCTTTCACTTACCCTTTGCTCACTGTCCCCTCTTTGACTTCCTTAATTTTTTTTTTTTTTTTGCCAGATTACTAATACATGTAATGTATGTTTTACTCAGAATTCTCTGTTGTCAGTGGAAAAGTCAACTGAGGAATCCAGTCTGAGAATTTGCTGAAAATAGAAACTCCAGGTTTCTTTCCAGAATACTTTCTCTTTGGCTTCTTAGGGTGGCTGGAAGGAATTTTTAACTTGCTCTCTATCACCCACTTTAGGTAGGGGAAGTCATTGGTCTTTTATAAGACAAAGAGTGAAATGTTGCCAACATGCCATCTATAAGATTATGCCTACATTGTGTAGCTCTCAACATAAGCAAGAGAAATGTTTCTTTGTCCTCAGACCTTGTCACTATCTGGAGCACTAGTCCTACACTTTCGCCTTCCTCAAGGACATCACTGTGTGGTTTATCCTCAACCTCAACTATTCCAAACTAAATCCTTCATTCCATCCAATTCTGCTGCTCTTCCTCTATTCTCTACTTTGCTTGTGGGTAGCTACCACTGTCCAGCCAGTCACTAAATCAGGCATCTTATATTACTATTGGAACTCTTTCTTCGTGGACTGGTCATTTTCCAGGGTGCCTCTCAAGGGCAGGTTGCCAGGTAAGAGGTTCTTTTTTTTTCCACTTGGCACAGTCTTACTGACTGTAGCCCCTGCAGAGGCTGCTAGATTTCTCAGGATCCTGGTTAGACCCCATAAACTTGGAGGGTCCTCCCATTGCTCATTTCATCCCTGCCATTGTGCTTCCTAAAGCATCTGATGATAAGTATTGGCGTGGCGCATTTACTTGACCCAGGCTCCATTTCCTGGCATATGCAGAGGAGCAAGGTTATCTAAGAGAAAAGCCTAGGTATGCATACTAAAAGAATCACTAAGATTGGGGCTTCATCTTGGCTTGGTATCCTGCTTTCTTTATGAACTGCAGATAACTAATCTTGAGTTTTGTTTCAGCCTTGTTTGGTGCCTTATGCTTTGAGATGCACCATACTTTGCCTAAGAGCCTTATTTTGCCTGTGTGCATTAATTGATAACCCTGATGTTTTAGCATCTTAGGTTTAGGGTTTTCCATAATTCTTTCTTACCCTTATCCCATATCCAGTCATTCATCCTTTCCCATCAAATCTTTCCCCTAACTATCTCTCAAATCCTACTTCCTTTTCATTTCCATTTCCATCTGAGTTTGTGTGTGTGTGTGTGTGGGGGGGGGTAATAGGGATGGAACCCAGGGTCATTCTACCTCTGAGCTACACCCCCATCCCTGTTTTTTATTCTTTATTTTGAAACAGGGTCTCACAAAGTTGTGGAGGGCCTCACAAAGTAGCTGAGGCTGGCTGCGAACTTGGATCCTCCTGTCTCAGCCTCCCAACCAAGTACTGGGATTACAAGCATGCACCACCAGGCCCAGCTCCATCTGTTTTATTTCCACTGTGTCTCTTTGGATTTGAACAAGACTCCTAACTGCACATCCTGTACCTCTCCACCAAACCTCAGACATCCAGAGTGATCTTTGTAACATGTAAATCCGATCACATTAGAGGTCTGTCTAAATCACTGCGGCAGAGCTGTTTAGTGGAGGGTGGTGTCTCCTCCTCCCACAACTACTGTCTGATGTTGTCAACTGCTCATCCTGCTGGTAAAAGTTACTGGCAACATCTCCATCCCGATCCCCTCAAGTGCACTGGGATTCCTGGGTTACCTTATGGGTCTCATGTGGCCTGGGCTTTTCAGGTCTTAGCTACTCTGCAAATTTTTGCCTTGGAATTAACCATCATCTTACATCAAGAAATACCTATACAAATTTAGAGGATACCTATAAAACTGCTCAATCTTAGTTTTAAAGGTGTCTCATACATAGCATGATAGGACATAATGAATCGAGTTGCAAAAATTAAAGCTAACCTGATTATAGTTGCCCTTGTGTGTAGGAGCCACACACAGAGGCACAAGAGTCCTCAGGAGCAACATTTTCTCTTTTATGGAGAACTTCCCTTCATGCAGGTTGTATTTCTCTCTTCAACTATAGAATGATGGTTAGGTTTGCCATTGCTAACTCATTTCTCTTCAAAGCAAGTAAGTCTGTATTGTCTTTTACTTAGCTCTTTTTTTTTTTTACAGGAAACTCCTAGAAAGCTTGAAGAGAACACTTCCCCTTAGCCAGTGCTGAGCCCACCTGCTCCATTCTCTAGTCCAGAAAAAGCTGAGCATCATTTTTCTAATCAGTATTTTGGTTCATTTCCTTTTTGTTCATCTGAATCTCCGTAGAGGTGTTTTATTGCTTCATTTCCTAAGTTCATTTCCTCCTCAATTCAAAGACTTCCTGTCCAAATACTCTGGTTTACCTCTCTTTCTCTTTAGTTTGAGCTAAGTTGATGTCTTTCTTGTTTCTTCCCCAGAGAATCACTTTAGGAGTCGGGTTGGTGACAGTAACACTGGTGTTGGCATTGTAGAAGAAGATAACAAAAGGAGCTAGACAGACAAGTAAGTTTAAAATATTTTGGCTGATCCAGGCATGGTGGCACACACCTATAATCCTAGTACGTGGGAAGCTGACACAGGAAGATTGCAAATTTAAGGCCAACTCCAGCAAATTTGCCAGGCTCTCAGTAACTTAGCAAGACCCTGTTTCAGGATTTTTAAAAAAAGAGGCTGGAGTGGAGCTGGAGTAGAATGCCCTGGGTTCAAGCCCCAGTACCTAAACCAATAAATGTAAAATGAATGAATAAAATAGGGATAGAGGTATAGCTCAGAGGTAGAATGCCCTTGAGTTCAATCTCTAGTAACACACACACACACACACACACACACACACACACACACACAGAAATACACACACACAGAGAAATACATACACACAGAGAAATACACACACACAGAGAAATACATACACACAGAGAAATACACACACAGAGAAATACACACACACACACACACACACACACACACACACACACACTTGACTGGAAGAGAATAGGAGCAGAAAAGCTATTCATACAATGACAATAAAAACAGAAAAGAAAAAAAGGAAAAGAAGGAAGAAAACAGAAGAAAAAGGAGGGTAGGGAAGAGTAGCAATACTCTCCAGTAAAGTTAATATCAGAGAAATGTTTAATGCTTTAATATGTTTCTAAAACAACCAGGCAAGTCTGTGAATTAATAAATGTGGCCAAATTCCCTAATGGCTCTGTTAGTTTCATGAGCTTTAGGCCACTGGCTTCCATTTGTAAACCCACATTGTGAATCTGATCATTTCTTAAAATACCAGATCTACTTCAGGTTTAAAAAAAAAGATCTCACAAAAGTTTTACTTTTGAATTCTAAGCCAGGGTGAAATTTAATCACAGAGTTATAAACCTTCCAAGCAAGGGTTTATCTGGAATTGCCAACATAACCCTAAGTTCAGCAATGCAAATGACACTGCTGTAATATGAGAAATAAGAAAGCTTTCAGTATGTCGTCTAGGAACTTGAGCACATTGAAAGTGATTTATGAGCAAGCAGACTAAGCATTCAAATGCCTTTCCTAGCAATGGTATATTTTTCAGTACAACAAGCATTCTCATATATGATTCTACATTCCACGACAGCACCGCTCCTGACAATATAAGCCCTTTCTGATAGGGTAACATTTCCAATCCAAGATTAAAATCTCAGAAACTTGTCAACAGAAAAGGATGATAATATGAGTGTAACTGCAGCTATCAAAGAAAAATGCCTTGCAAGTAATTTCTATAATGGTCAACTTGTAGTAATTTTCTCTTCCCCTTCACTCTTAAGTAAAGGGGTTGGCCTGAAGGTCATTTTAATATTTTGGATAAGTACAGTTACAAACCAGAAATTCATGAACACAAGAAAAAGAGAATCATTTAATACCACAAAAATCAAGTTTTTACTTTGCCTTTCTTATTTCCATTTCTAATGCAGACTATAGGGAATATTTTTCTTTTGATGAATGGTGGTTTAAGCAGTGAGTTGACAATAAATCCTTGAACTTTGCAAGGCACTAAAAATTAGAGGATCAGAGTCTTAAGTTTTCTTGGGTATATTTCCGTAATTTTTTCTGTGCTACTTTATTTAATCTTCCACTACTCCAGAGACTAGGACTGAATGACCTACTAGGTCTTTCCTATTTTTTTCTTCTTATAATTCTCTTTTTCTGTTTAGGATGTGGGTGATCTCCCTAATTTCTGGTGTGCCCTTGGATATATTATAGGTGAATTGGGGTGATTCTTAGTTTTACCATCTATACAGGATGGAGTATTAGAAGGCATTTGCAGGCCAAAGAGTATATCTAACAAAGCTGAAACCATTTGCACATTTTTATTACTGTGATCTTCTTAAAATATTTTATCCCCATCATATACTATACTAGCTAAAGTGAATTTTCAATTCCAATTTCTTATTTCTTTGGTTAGTCATATCTTTGTCTCTTTAATGTCCTCCTCCCAGCCCCCCAAATACAGAGGATTTCTCTTATCACTGCTCTGAATACTTCAAATCACAAATGTATGTGTACACACACATTTGCATTTATCTAATGATCAATCAAGTATCGTTCAACCATCTACCTCTCTGCCAGCCAGGCTCAGTGTCTGCTCTGGGATACACAGCTGTAAATAAGACAAGTGCTTTTCTGTGGGAGCTCATGGTCTTGTAAAGGAGCTAGACATGTCAGTCAGCCTTGGTACTTCAGAGTGATAATCCTAGGAGAGGGACAAGCAGAGGGGAAAGGAGGCCTATAAAAGGACCATTGAACCCAGTCTCCAGGGTAGGGAAGTCTTCCTTGGGCAGTGATCTTCAAAGGCTGGTGCCTGCATGGCAGCATCTTCACCACATGGGAACTTATTAAAAATGCAAATTCTCAGGACCCATCCCAGACCTACTAAATCAAAAACTCTAGGGATGAATCTTCCATCTGTTTTGTAACAAGCCCTCTGGGTGATTCCAATACATGCCGGAGTTTGAAAACCATTGTCCCAGAAAAAGCAACAACTTTGTAAGAAAAAGATGCTCTATTTGCCACCAGACTCATTTACATAATTGATACCTCTTGATAATTAAGTCATCTGTTAAGATCTCCCATTGTTTTATTTGTCTCTAAACTGTAAAAAAGGAAAAGAAAAAAAAAAAAAAGAAAACAAAAAAAAGTGCTTCTACTTTTAACAAATGTTACTTAACTCTGTCTATCCAGAATAAGTCTAAATGGCTTAAAGGTAAAATTCAGGCAAATAACTAATTACTTTGGAGTTATACAATGCAAAATAACATCGTTAAGAGCAAGAACAACAACAATTTCTTTTGAAAACTACATAGACTGAATTAACCGAATTCCTCTATTTTGTTTAGTATTCCTAGAGATCTAGTTTGGTTTATAAATGTGAGGACATTTGTGTCCTAGCACCCAATAACTTGGAATACTTGTCTGAGACATTTCTGGGGAATGATGGGTCAATCATGTTTCCATTCTTACCCCTATGGAAAAGGAGTGGAATTCACATCCTTTTTACCTTCTTTTGCATCGGAACAAAGGTATGTGGAAGAAAAGGAAACATAACCAAACAATTAGAGCTGGGCTAATTATATGATCATTAAAATTACAGTTATACATTATAATTAATATTTGAAAGTCTTCATCTTTTATTAAGAATATATATACAATTTGTTGTGTAAAAAGCAATGATATAAAATCACTGGTGAGTTGTTTTATAAAGAATTCTTGAAACTAAATGTGTATCTTAAAAAACAAAGCCCATAATGCATTAATTGAGTAGTGATACTATTAGAATGTTTTTACAGTTTTTGTAAATGTTATACTATATTATTTTATATCTTATTTAATAATGGTATTAGTCTAATCTACTGTCATAATAATTCAGATATGTCATGTTACAAATTATTCCCTGAAATATAATTACATAGCTAGTGGGTCTCTAAGTCCCATACATTAGAATTTTCAAATATTTATCCTCATTATTAAAAATATAACCATGCACACACAATAATATTAAGGATATTCTTAATCTGTCCTCCTTATACTGATTTACTTTAAGCTCCCACCATCTTTTGGACTCTTAAAATACTTGCCAACTTGATCTCAGCCTTCTTATTTTTATCTCCCTGTTAGGAAGCTAGCTAGACATTAGCAGACGGGGTCAGCTGGGATGGACTGGACCAGCAAAGACTCACTTTGACCCCCTCCTCTGTGGGAAGGGGGCAGAGATGGGGTTGGATGGGATGAACCAGAAGTTGGCCTGCAGACCCTTGCTCACTTTGACCCCTTTCCTATGGGAAGGGGGCAGAAAAACAATGCAGGGTCACTAAAATATGACATGCAAAGGGTAGTCAATCACCCCAAATGTAATACACATAAAGAAGGTGTCCAGAGGGACTATAAGACCCAACACATGGAACACTTCATGCCACTTTTCTCTTGGGGAACACCACTCCAGACCTACCCCGTCTCTGGAGTGTAATCCCTTGCCCCAGGCTGCTTTTCCAGACCTAGGAATGGCCCATCAAGGAGGATGGTTTCCCCCTGGAGTGTGACTCTTTCCTCTCTCTTTACAGCCTTTCTCCGATGGTGCCTTCACTTCTCTAAATAAACTTCCTGTGTTCCACATTTTTGCTTTCTGTTTGTATGCTTTCTAAGCAGATAAGCAAGAACTGAAGTTGTGCGAACTAATTTTAAGATCTCCCACTCTGTAACATCCCCACTCCATTCTAACCATATCATCACCAGATATACTTCTCTAGCATGCATATTAATCATGTGAGTCTCACAATTAAAATACTCTAGTGGTGTTCTCTGGGATAAAGCCTCTTATAAACAGGTCTTTGTCATTTTTTAATTTCTGTCTTCTCATACTCTCAATTTACCTCTTCCTTAAAGCTGTATAAAGTCATTTGCAGGTTTTTTTTTTTTCCACTTGCTCTTTTGTTGGTTTGGGGAGATTGAGGCTGCTGTTTCCTTTACCTGAAAGGCACTTTCTCCTTGGAATGCCTGGATCACTCACCACTCAACCCTCCATACCATCTCTTTTGTGAAGGCTTTAGTAAATTCCTCCAGCAAACTGGGCCCTTCACATTTGTCTCATTGCAATAATATGAATGATTTATGGCTATACACACGTGGCTTGTGAGTAAAACACATGGGGTTCATATGCAGGCACCATCTTTAAGATACTGTTGTTGCCGTGTATGAAAAACAAAAATTAACTGTATTGTATACGTAATGATTTAGTCTTCAAAAATAATCTGAAACCCATATAGGCAAAGTGTTCAGATTATATAAACTCAGGAAAAGGGTATATGCATTTTGTTTCTCGTTTTCTCTCTATTTTAAAAAATAATTTTTGAATTAAAATAAACTGAACAATATTGTCATGTGCAGTTAAATCATGGAATAGATAATCAAGCAAGGCTTTATAATCTTTTCCTCTGAAGATTACAAAGTCTGATTAGGAAAGAAAAACTTTAAGGTTGCAAGTTATATGTTCCACTACTCTATATTTGTGTTCCAGCCCACAATTAAGCATCCCCATTTTCAGGGAAACCCAAGTTGTCCATTTATAATTCATACTCTGTCTCACTTGTACTGTCTGGAAGGCGTTGAAATAGCTCTGGGTTCTCTCTTTTTAATATTTCATTCTGTCCTATCAGTATGACTTTATTGATGTCTCTTTGTTGCACTGACCACTCTTTTTGGAATTTGATCTAGAGTCTCTCTTAGCACACAGAACCCCAAAGAGAGCACAATCTGCACTGAGAAGAGCAGAAGCATTGCCTCATTCACTTGAGGCACTGTGCTTGTCTGACATATTCCCAGGTTTACAATGACACTTTTGAAGGCAAAATCACAGAAATAGATCATTTGAAGGTTGATGCTGCCTGGCCTCATTTTCTTCTTTCTGTACCTGGACAATTGAATTGCTGGGTCTTGTCATAATAGTGACTAGCCTAAGAGGTTAGGGAAAATGTTAATTAAATTAAAACCCTTGGTTGACTTTACTATGACTCATTAATTAATTTCTTTTGGGTGCTAATTTCCCATGGGCCATGAGTTGGAGCAATTGTAATATTTTTCAGGCTGTTTGCCTCTATTTTGCCTTCAAGAGTGTCATGAGCAAACTCATCAAAAGCTTTTCTGAAATCTGGATTCCTTATTTGGATTGTTTCTCTGATCTCCGGGTGTAGTAACTCTGTCAGTAGAAAATGAGGTTAGTCTGACAGCACTATTCTTGGCGAGCTCATGCTGAGTTTACCACTTCCTTTTCCAAGTACTCCCAAGCCATTGTTTAGAAAAATTGTTCTAGAATCTTGCCCCGGATCGATGTCAAGCTCAGTGCTCTGTAGTTCACAAATACACATTATTTCTCTTTTTATAAATCCAAATGACACTTGCCTGTATCCAATTTCCCAGGAACTCTTTTCCACTGAGGGGTTCCTTAAGTTCAATGACAGCAATTCAGCCACATCTCCAAGTTCTCTGAGTCGCTGAAATGCACTTCTCAGCCAAGTGACTAGGATGCATTTGGAATAGCACCTTTTAATCTCCTCACCTTTTAAAAATACACCTATCAACTATATGAGAAAAGAATAGGAAGTTGATTCTTCCAAACTGTAGTTGTGGTCCTGTTTGGTTTGATGATCAATACCAAAGTGAATCAAATCAAGTAAATAAAAGTGTTACTAAAAGGTTGGAAGCCTGTTCAGGGCTGTGTTGGGTGCTTAGATAACCCAATAAAAACAGAAATATATCTGAAAGTGAAGTTGGGGGAAACAAGACATGTAATGCACTAACCTACATAGTTCAGTCTGAGAGTGTAGCTGAACTTCAAAAACACTTGTTTTCCAGCAATAGGAATTTAACAATAACTTGGATTTTCCACTTATATTTCTTGAATACTATCAAGTGCATCCAGATCTCTAGAAATACTCCTTAAAATTCTTTTCATTACACTCCACTACCCTCACCTTATAACTGATCCTACTCTAGTCCCTGAAAAATATCTTGTAGCCCTCCAGCAGTGTCTCTTTATACTTCTCTGACATGATTTCTCATTTCTCCTCTTTTCTTTCCTACTGTGCATCTTGAAAGCCTCTGAACTGGTCTTTCGGCATGTCTCCTCTGGGTGGGAGAGGGCCAGGAAGAGACTGAAATGGGCAAAAGGATTCTGAGAACACTCACAGGTTCATAACTTATTCTTCTATCATTAAACATAAGAAATAATAAAAGAATAGCATCAGATAATATGAAGAGTGAGTAGTGTGGCAGTAATTTGTAGAGAAATGTAAAATCAACCCAGTAGAAGCATTTTGTTTCACAGAGAGGTAAACGTTAATAGAACTTGGAACTGTCAGAGAAGAGAGAAGCTGTATTAAAAGTCCTTAGGAATTTCAGTGTGGCAACAGTGTCTGCTGACTGTCTCAGTGGCTAAAGGTGGGTGGTGAATTCTAGGCCTGGGTAGAGACTAAGATAACCCTTCATTTGTGATCAAATTAGTTCTTGAATTCCAATATCAGTATGCCATTAGGATAAAGAAGGGGTAAAGGTCTGCTGTGAAACCAGTCATTCAGGTTACCAGGCTCATTGGGGGAGAACAAAGTGGGTGTGGAAAGCAGGACAGCAGGAATAGGAGCTGACAAAGAGAAAAAATGGTGCCTTGGTCCTTGAGGTCTGTCCTACATACATCACCTATGTTAGGGTTCTGTTTATTGAATACCTACTTTGTTCCGTGAATGTTGCAAAGTACATCAGATGACTAATTTCCAGCATTTCTCCACAATCCTACAGTGGGAACCAGGTAGGTAGCGCAATCCTCATTTTACTAGTGAGCAAGTCCTCTGCTTAAAGGTCACACCTTTGCTGAATGGAAGAATCAGGATTTACACTCAGATGAATCTGATTTCAAAGCCATCTTTTGCAAGATGCTGTCTAGGTTAAAGTAAATCATGAGTCAAAGAAGCTTTTTTTTTTTTTTCATTTTAAAATGTCTTGTAATCAAAATATAAGGCAGAGGTCTATGCCATCTTTCAACCAGATTGCCATGTTCTGCTAGTTTTATTAAATGTACTTTTCCTTTCTACGTTATAGAAAAGTGCAGCACAATTATTTCGATAAAGTAATGTCACTTTATTACTGTGTACAGCTGAGATGTATTTTCAAATAGACATTCTATTCGGGAGTTAATAATATTGAGAAAGTGAAATCTGCAAAGGGAACTTTATGCTACTTGACTGCTTACTGCATTGGAAGAATGTTTGGTGAGGGCTTGGCCCTTGGCTGAACCAAGTTCTCTAGTTATTCATGCAATGGGTGCTAAAAATGAGGTCTGTGAACTAAGACCCAATTTTAGTGCAAAGGATAAAAACCTGAAGCATTAGACAGCTCAGGAGATGACATGGTATATATGGATACTGTGTCTTTGCACCCAACAGATGTATACTGCTGAGCAAGGGCTCTTCAAAATGCCATGACCATTAATGTGATAAGAAACCTGAACTGTGAATTTAAAGTAGGTTTGGTTGAACACAAATCTAGATGTTGCTGAGAAGGCATATTTTAGATGTATTGACTTTGACTAAAGCAGACTATTCTTCACAACCTGGGTGGGCCTCATCAAATTAGCTGAAGGCCTTAAGAGTAAAGACATGCTTCCTTAAGAAAAGGTCATGCCTATAATCTCAGTACTTGGGAGGCTGAGACAGGAAGATCTTAGTGTCATATCCAGCCTTAGCAATTTAGTGAGGCTCCCCGCAACTTAGTGAGACCCTACTTAAAAATAAAAACATAAGACTGGAGGCACAGCTCAGAGAGAGAATGTCCCTGGGTTCAATCGCCAGTACCATACATGCATGTACGCACCACTCCCCGACTTCTGTCTCAAGACTGCAACACAGAATCCTTGCCTCAATTTCTAGTCTAAAAGTTCTTGCTTCAAGACTGCAAAAATCAACTCTTAGGTGAATTTTCAGCCTGCCAATTGGGCATACAGATTTCAGACTTACCGACTCCACGGGAACCCATTCCTTAAAAATCTCTTCTCTCAAAACTTAGTCTCAGCGTCTCTCCTCCATTCTATACACACACATATTCTACCAATTCTATTTTCTCTGGAGAACTTTGACTAACACAGGAAATGAAGCACTTGGCTGGCATCTTTCTTCCTGGCTCATGGACTCCCATTAGGAGCAGCTGTTATTAAGCCTTCTGGGTTTCAGATTTCTCATTGATGCAATGAGGGAGTCGAGTCATAATCTTGAGGGTATTACCCAACCTAACACTCTAATGCTCAAACATCTTTTTTTTTTTTTTTTTTTGGCGGTACTGGGGATTGAACTCAGGGGCATTCTACCTCCGAGCTATACCCCCAGCCCTATTTTTTTATTCTTTATTTTGAAACCGAGTCTCACTAAGTTGCGGAGTGCCTCACTAGGTAGCTGAGGCTGGCCGCGAACCCGGATCCTCCGGTCTTAGCCTCCCGAATGCTGGGATTATAAGCGTGCGCCACCACGCCCGGCTTAATGCTCAAACATCTTAATGTAGTGTCCTGCATCATAAAAGCGACCCTTATGGGGAGGGATAGAAAATTAGAGTGGTGAAACTATTTTCTATTGATTTTTTTCCTCTGACTTAATTGCAATCCTATTTATGTATCACCACAGGTTTTAACTTGCAAGGTGTGATTAAAAGTATCCCCAATACATTCTCAGCAAGTGGGATATAAAGAGCAATTTTGTTATGTCCCCAAAGATTTCCACATTCAAAGAGAACTGTGCTCTTACACTTCTTAGATCATAGGCTGGGAATTGTTGGCCCAGTGGGAAAATTTAGACCAAGAAGAGGCTGAGAAGGAAGTGTCTCATTCTTCGGGAACCTCAGTGCTGTGTGCTGGTAGATTTCACAGGGGAAAAGTGTGGTGGGAATTATGAAGGTAAAAACAGAGTTTCAATTTCCAATTTTTATTTTTCTTTTTAAAAGAAAACAAAACAGCACTTTTGTTTTTGGAAATAATGCAAATCTTCATTTATCATAGATCTTCTTATCTCTATCAAACACTCTTCCTTCCCCCACTGAGGATATATTCTCCCTTTTCTGTTTTATTCTTATTAATAGAATTTGTTACTTTTTTTCTCCTTTTTTGGTACTGGGGATTGAACCCAGGGGCATTCTACCTCTGAACTACACTCCCCAGACATTCTTAAAAATATTTATTATTTTGAAATAAAGTCTCTGAAGTTGCTGTGGCTGGCCTTGAACTTGCCATTCTCCTGTCTTAGCCTCCCAAGTACTGGCATTACAGGTATACACCACCTCACCCAACTGAATTTGTCACTTTGTACATATCTATTTTTCATTTTGTTTATTATTATTCTTACTAGAGTATAAGATCTGTGAGAGGAGATATTTTGTCTGTTGTTATCAGTACTGTACTCTGAGAGTCTATAGCTATACTGAGGATACAGTAGATAATAAATGTTTGCTGAATATACAAAGAGCCAAATTTCTTGTGTTCCACCATTCTGACAATAGTTATTGTCATGCACTGAGGGTGAACTCTGGTTGTATTACTTTTCTCTTTCTTTTTCTTTTCCTCTTTCTTTCTTTTTTTCTTTACAAGGCAGTGGTCCTGGTGCTCGACATGACATATCGTGGATCATCTCTTGGAAGAGACTAAAGGACTTCCCAATTGCAATGGGAATGGTGAGTAGTTTTATTTGTAGGTTTATGCTCCGGCTATGATAAAATTACTCCAGTTGTACCTTCCTCTGTAAGGTGTAACAATTTTAGTAATCACACCTGAAGTGATTGGCTAGTCATGGAATCTGTAATTAGATGACTCAGGCTTTGGCCACATCCTGCGGAAACCTTCTATTGGTGTGTAACCAGTTGCTCCTAAGCTTTGTGTTTTTGAGAGCCAGGGGTCCAGGAGGTCGCTAGCTGTGTGGTTGGGCTCTCTGTTTCTGTTTCAGTCAAGCTATGAGCTTGTGACACAGTCGTGTGCAGATGCTAGAGGACCCACTTTCAGGTTCAGTCTCATGGCAGTGGCAGGAGGCTTTAGGTCTTCACGTGTAGCAGTTTAGTTTCTGCTGGGGGCAATGAGACATGTCCCTAACTCTTGAAGGAGTGGACCTATGATATTGTGAATACCCAGAGAAGGAGGTTATTAGGCACTGCTACAGTTTGGAGGCTGAAAGTCTCCAAAGGCCCATGTGTCCAAAGGTCTTCTAGGTGGTACTGTTGGAGGTGGTAGAAACTTCTAGAGATGGGGCCTTGAAGGAAGTCCTTAATGGGGGCATGCCCTCAAGGAGGACTCTGGGACCCCAACCTTTTCCTCTTCCTCTTTTGTTTTTTGGCCATGAGGGGAGCCATTTGCTCTACCACATGCTCCATGCCATTGCTATCCAGCAAGCCTACCAGAGGCCTAAAAGCAATGACTAGAACCTGTAAAAATCATGAGCCAAAATACAGCCCCCCCCCCACTTTTGGTACTGGGGATTAAGTCCAGGGGTAGTCTACCTCTGAGATGCACCTTCAGCCCTTTTTATGTTTTATTTCAAAACAGAATCTTGCTAAGTTACTGCATATTGCCCTCTAACCTGAGATCCTCCTGTCTTAACCTCCCAAATACTGGGATTACAGGCATGAACCATCACACCCACCTTCACTTTTCTCTTTATAAGTTATCTCAGGCATTTTGTTAGAGTGATTTATCAGACTAATACTGGGCCATCTTGGAGGCTGGTTACCAGAGAAGTGAAACATTCATTGAGTTTTTTTTTTTTTTTTTTTTTTTTTTTTTTTTTTTTTTTTTTTTTTTTTTTTTTGCGGTACTGGAGATTGAACCCAGGGACATTCTATCTCCGAGCTACACCCCCAGCCCTATTTTTTATTCTTTATTTTGTAACAGGGTCTCACTAAATTGTGGAGTGCCTCACTAGGTAGCTGAGGCTGGCCGGATCCTCTGGTCTCAGCCTCCCAAATGCTGGGATTACAAGTGTGTGCCACCACGCCCGGCTCATTCATTGAGTTTTAAAGGAAAACAATATTATTTTCCATTTTTTGCTGGAGTTGTTCTTCCCCTCCAAATCTGTATATTTGTGTTCTCCTCATATTTTTACTCTCTTCCTTTATTTTAAAAATATATCCTACACATTTATTTTGTATTTTGTGTCTGATATGCCAGCAACTGAAGATTTTGCTCATTTGAATTTGCTGCTGATTTTTTCTTCTGGCTTTCACTCAAACTATCTTAATCCCATGTGTTTATTTTTTTTAAATTTTTCTTAGAATTTCATCTCCAAAAATTCTTCAAGAATAGTTTTGGGCTGTGTTCCTCCAAAGACGACTTACATTTGCTTTTGTCAGATGCCAGGGGTCACTTTTAAACAAATCACTTTAAACAAAATTCCTGGCTTGTAGTCTTTCATACCACCTAGGTAATGTGAATTTAGAATGTTAAACTTGTGTTTCTTCCTAGCTTGCATTCCTATTTTTGCCTAGTTTCTGGACTTCAGGAATAACTTGCTAGCTCATCAATATATATGTTGTAAAAACCCATATTCTTAAAAACATATATATATATAATATATGTATATTGTATATGTATATATTATTTTTGTGATACTGGGGATTAAACCCAGGGACATCCTACCTCTAAGCTACACCCCTAGCCTTTTAAAAAATTTTTTATCTTGAAACAAGGTCTCGCTAGGTTGCTAAGGCTGTCCTTGAACCTTTGATCCTCCTGTCTCAGCTTTCCAAGTACTAAGATTATAGGTGTGCACCACCAAGTCTAGCTTAAAAACATCTTTCTAGCATTTCTAGTTATTTTCATTTGGAAGGGTTGTAAAGGAACCTTATTTCCCATGTGGCTGGAAATGAGTTTTTTCCTTCTCACCACTTTCCAAGTTTTGTTTTTCTTTATTAGTATATATAGTCCAGAATTGGAATTTAGTAATCCTGCATATCATCCCTTGACTGTTTCTGAAAGGTTAGTTCAAGAGTAATATGTAGACAACATTCTTTTGCTTTCTTAGTAGATATGGAGACTAGCCAGTCACAGAAGGTGAAGAGTCATATGTTCTCTGTCATATTTGGAAGCTAGGGAATAACTGGAATACAAGAGGGACTTTAGATAATGGAAGACAAACTCTAGTGAAGTGAGGGAGGTGGTTTTGGGGAAGGAGGTGGAGGGGAGAATTAATGAAGAAAACACTTCCACTGACATTGTGTACATATATGAGAATACCAGTGCTGATCTCAGTATCCTGTATGGGGAAGAGGGGGAGTGGACAGGGAGTTGGGGGAAAGTCACCAAGTGCTGTGTGCATGTGTGTCACCATCGCTATGAATGAAATTATGATGTGAGACTACAATACACCAATAAAAGTATAAAAATTCAAAAAAGAGATAAAAGGACATTCAACATTTTGGGGTACTTAATGAGATTTCTACGATGAAATCTGCTGGTCTTGAAGAAATGCAGCTTCTTTATTATTATAGTATATATTAAGTTGTGAAATTTTTAGAATACACAGTGATCTAAATGGGAATCTACACTATTGTTCTTTACAAACACAAAAGGATGGAAAATGATGACAGAGAATCTTTAAACATATGACTTCTTGTTCATTCTTGATATTGCACTTTCTCTTTTGTGGTTCCATCTTTCACATTAAATATCCAATTTTAAATTCTGTTGTCTAATTGATTTAATGATTAAGAAAATGTTCCTGATATTCAGCCTAAATTTTTCTTTCTAATTTATTCCCATTACTCTTGGTTAAATCTTGAATAACTAAGATTGATGAGACAGTGAGAACTAATTAATTGATCACTAACACATTGTGGTATGATCCAACCCTGCAGTAAATTCTCTTAGTTTTAGAAAGACTTTTAGCAGAAAACTGCATTTTTAGACTGTTTGTTGTTATTTCAAGGTGTTTTTTTTTTCATGAGTGAGTTTAAGCTTACTATTTTCTCCAAAGATGTCATTGTAGGCATAAATTAATGAAAAGCTCAATTTTTACTTGGATATTTTCACTTGCTCTTCTGTAGTAGAGTTTATCATTTTTGCAAAAAAGGTTTTAATATGTAGGTGACTCAGAGAACTGCTTCTGGATGATACCTTACGTACCCTTTGAACATCAAATGGCTGTCACAGAGTATGCTGCCCACCCCTAGTTCCAGAGCTTTTTTGTTTGCATCTTTCTCTGAACTCTTCTTCCACTCCATGTTGCACCACTGAGTGCAGCCCCCTTTCCTCTGGTGAGCTGTGCAGCTTCAGTGTGATGAAAGTGCCTTGAATGAGAACCTTGTGATATCCTCGATTTTTCAAAGACTCTGCTGGAAAATGCAGAAATCGATGCTTGGCTAAGGGTAGTATGACATTAGCATCCAGAATAATTATTGAAACTTCAATTCTGAAATCAGGGAAGTTCTTAAGAGGGAGTGGAGTTTGATCTGAATTTGGACCATTAAGAAAAATTTAGGCAAGTGGAGAAATGAAGAGAGTCATTTCAGACACTGGGAACTGACTGCAAATTTACCAAGGGAAGAGCCTTTTGGGAAATTGCCCGTGGTGGATACAGGCTGTGTAGGTGAGGCAGGGAGGCTCAAATCACAGAGCACTTGGTGTGTCATAATTAGGACTTATACATCAGATGGGGAGCTCAGAGTGGTGGAAGGGAAACACCATATGTATTTGTCATTGATGATGTTGAAAAGATTTTATGTAATGAAATTTTAAACTCTTGTTTAAAAGGAATGGTTTGGAATCTGGGTGCAGTGTTACACACCTGTAATCCCAGTACTTGGGAGGCTGAGACAGGAGGACCACAGGTTGGAGAACAGTCTCAGCAAGTTAGTGAGGCCCTCAGCAACTTAGTGAGATCCTATTTCAAAATAAAAAAATAAAAAAGGGCTGTAAGTGTATTCTGCAGATAGAATGCCCCTGGGTTTAATCCTCAGTATAAAATAAATAAATAAATAAATAAATAAATAAATAAATAGGAGTGGTTATAGTAATTTATAATTCCACCAACCATTCTGGAGATCAGTATGAAAGTTCCTCAAAAGACTGGGAATGGAACCACTATAAGATCCAGCTGTACCATTTGGTATCTTTCTAAGGGAACTGAAGTCAGAATACTATAGCTATATAGGCACACCCATGTTCATAGCAGCACAATTCACAATAACCAAATTATGGAACCAGCCTAGGTGTCTGTCAAGAGACAAATGGAAAAAGAAAATGTGGTAATACAAACAATGGAATTTTACTCAGCTGTAAAGAAGAACAATGTTATGTCATTTGCAGGAAAATGGATGGAATTAGAGAATATTGTGCTTAGTGAGATCAGCCAGTCAAGGGTCATATGTTTTCTCTCATATGTGGAATCTAGAGAGAAAATAGGAAACAGGGACTTCAGATAAATAAGGAGAGAAACAAGTAGAGTAGTTGAAGTGGATTGGGGAAGGAAGATAGGAGTGGGGAAAAAGGAGGATTGAAGAATGGAAGAGTTCAAATAATGCTATGGCAAACAGGAAGGTATGCTACTGATCTCACTAACATGTGTGAAGAGGGAGGAGGGGGAGGTTGTGTGCATGCATGTTTCACTTTAAACTTCACTATTGTGTCCAATTACAATGTGGTAATAAAAGTAGGAAAAGGAAACAAAAGGAGGAGTTTAAATAGAAGTACAATTTGTTCTTGTGTCTATCATACAGTTTCTGGTTTGCAAGTTTTCACAAGATTCCAGGTTAAAAACAAACAAACAGCCGGGCATGGTGGCGCACGCTTATAATCCCAGCATTCAGGAGGCTGAGACCGGAGGATCTGTTCCCGGCCAGCCTCAGCTACCTAGTGAGGCACTCCGCAACTTAGTGAGACCCTGTTTCAAAATAAAGAATAAAAAACATGGCTGGGGATATAGCTCAGAGGTAGAATGCATCTGAGTTCAATTCCCAGTACCAAACAAACAAATAAACAACCATTGCTTTACTTCCCCACTTAGTCTTTTTTTTTTTTTTTTAGATTCAGTTTATGAGAGATGCATTTATGGGGAACTTTTATTTTCTCCTGGTTAAAAATGCAGCACGACTTGGGAAAAACAAAGCCATGTGGATTGACAGTTCTAGTGTGTTCAGTTCTTAGATACTAAACTGACCTGGAGGGGCTGTTACGGCCTCGCTTTTCACATTGAGATGATAGACAGGTGAGGCGCATCACCTGCTAGAAGGTAAAAGACAGGATGGAAAGAGTCGAATGGAGTTCTAAAATTGAATATTAATTTTTAGCAGTAGGGTGGAAATGGAATATATTTTTTATTAATTTTTCAATTTATTTTTTTCATTTTCTGCATTAACCTTTAGAAGAATGCCTTTGAAAAAAAGCTGTATGGTACTGAATGTCTTTCTTGTAACCTTCTAGAATTTTAAACACTCTATCTTCATTCTGATGAGATCTGGGAAATGTTGCCTTGTAAATGCCTTATCTTGGTATTGTATTAAAACATGACTGTGGCATTTATAAAATTACCTCAGAGCAGTGCCCAAAGGATTCTTATATTTTTTTTGCTTTTCCCTGCTAATGAGCAGCCTGTGGGAAGTAAGCAGGGTCAAGGTTATTCAATAATGTTTTGTGCATAGTTTTTGTTGGCCAAGGTGGGATTTACCTTGATACACTCAGAATTTATTGGTTGGTAACTGTATTAATGAAAGAAAATAATTTTCCCCCTCTGGGAGCTCTGTTAGAATCACTGCTAGTTCTTTCATGTGCTGTTAATTTACTTTTAGATTAGAGGGTCAGAATGTTCCACACCTCCTTTCTTCTCTTCTTGACTGCTTACTCTGGCATGTTGGAGAGGAGAAAAAAAAGGGTTTTAAAGGAGAGAAAGGTAGGAGATGAGAGGTAAGGAAGATAGAAGAGAGGGGACAGGAGAGCAAGATAGAAGGAGGAGGAAGAGAGAAGGAAAAGAGTGAGAAATAAAAAAAAGTGAAGAGAGGATATAAGGGAAAATGCAAAGCGATTCACTTTCCTATTTTTCCACATTTCAATTTACTAGACATATAGTCATAGGACTGTTCCTTGGGAGTATAGAGGAATCAAAGTTGACTTACTGGTTACTAAGCAAGAAAATTCAAACTAACTCATGACTTCTGAAACAGTTTGAGACAGCAGTTGTAAAGAAAAGTAATAGGCTAAAATACATCGGACATGTGGTTGTAACTTTCATTTGTATGAAGGTAAAACGTCCTCATGATTTATGTTCCTTTCGATTAACATCCTGAGATATATATGTATACACACATGGGCATATTTCATTTACAACTTTGTTTTGGCAGTCATCTGGAACCCAAACTACTTCTTGAAATATTGCATAAGGTCAAAGAAACAATTCTAAAGTTAGTAATAGAAATTAAAAGGTAAAGGAAATGGAAGAAGGCAGTTTACCACTGAGGTATCAAATTTTATTTTAATTTTTTCTGCCTGAAGTTTAACACAATAGATAAATCTTTGCCGACAGCATAGGCTGAGGAATATATCATATCAACTTGCAAGTTATTAACTGAGCTTTTTTTTGAGACAGATATCACCTCAGTAACTGCTCCAAATGCATTTACTTTATTTTAAAGGTTGTTCTTTCCATTATTAATGTCATACTGAATCACAGAGCCATTTACAATGAAATGTGCTACTCTAAAATCCTGTAAATGCATCTGCAATGGTTGCTGATATGTTTCAACTCATCCTAAAATATACTGTAAATTTTTGGAAGATGTTTTTATCTTACTGTATATACTCTGCAGACTGTTAGAATCCAATTTATTAACTCTCTGGAAGTTGAAAGGTATGCTTGAATAAAATGATACCAATATTTGTCAGGATTGACTCAGATTACATGTTTTATGAGATAACACCATAATTCCAGACTGTGAATGTCTTACATAAATCATGATTCTGGTGGGGGTAGTGTAGATAGCTTTAATGAGCTTGAGGAGGATTTTTTGCTCATTAAAACCAAAAAATATCTCTCTCCTACACTATTTGCAGTGTTCCCCTTGAAACTGGGAAATTTTACTTAAAGAAGAGGGGAAAAAAAAACTTCAAGCAATCCCACAAATGGCTTTAAAACTTACTGAGCTGTAAAGATAGAGGGAGAATTGGTGTAAAAAACCTTAACTAGGATGCCTGAGACCTGAGTTTTTGTTTTGTTTCATTCTATTTTTCTCTTTCTGACTAGACACCTTAAGGCTGGTCAATTAACTTCTCTGATATTCAGTTGCCTCAAGTATAAAACACAAACACTGGATTTGCTTTAGGACTTTCACTCTAGACTAGTCATCTTTCTAGATCAGATTGGGTTTTCCTAGGCTCTCAGAGAGAATGGGTAGATGGCTGTTTTGTGAATCACATGTGCCCTTGTGATGTCAAGGTCATTTAGGCATAACAAAGAAGTTGATGATGAGGTTTATCTAGATTCCAGATGTAGATTCTAGGCCCACAAAATTCAAGAGGGTGGATTACATTTGAATTCATGCTTCTCACTTTGCACATAAGGAAGCAGAATGCCATAAAGATCGAGGGACTTGGAAATCTCACACATCAAGGAAGTGTTGACAAGGCTTGAAATCCATCTAATCCCCTTCACTGGATATTATTTGGTGATACATCTCCACTTTCCTGTTCCCATTTTGAGATTTTTCTCTTGGTGGGAGTACATTATAACTTCAGTTTAGATAAAAATATAAATGACTGTTGAGTCTTAAATTATTTTTCTGTGGGACATAATAATGGGATTTGATTTGTGGCAGCAGTAAACTGAGAGAAGTCTTGTATTTAGAGGATACATGGACACTTTTTTTTTCTGTAGTCTTTCAAGCTGGCCCCATGCTTTTTTCACTACTCTTATCATTACTTTTATCCCTCCTCTTGCTGTTTAAGTAACAACCAACCTGATTTCTACTCAAGAACTAGCTGAAAACTTTGCATAATTGGCCTTCACTCTTTATAGAAGAGGAGGATTGAAGATTGAATTTCAGTTTTTATATATACTTTTATTGATGATCTATTATTTCCAAATACTGTCTGGGTTCTGAGGCTATAGCCGTGAGCAAGACTCAGTTTCTGACTTAATGAGTTTGTATTCCAGTGATAAATGCCCCCTCTCCCTCTCCCTGTCCTTATCCCTGTCCCTGTCCCTCTCCCTCTCTCTCCTCTCTCTTGGACTAGCAAGGGAATCAACCTTGAGATATAGACTCAGGAGTTCCTGGGTGGGATTTTGTCACCTTGTTTGCCATACATTCTCTTTTCAGAGACAGAATTTCCTTTAGGAGGAATACGATGTCTGTGAAATTCAAATAATGGATGTCTGTGAAATTCAAATAATGATATAATGCTCTCTGGATTTTTATCTTTCTTGATGTACATTCTAGAGGCCAGAGGATTTTCCTGAAAGAAATGTTTTATTGTCGATTCATTCTTCCTGATTTTTTAAAATAATTTATGCTAGACCCAAATAAGAGCACAAAAGTGGACTTCTTAGGAATATCGAGGTTCCAAAGGGATATATAAATATTCTATGTGCAAAGGAAGGCACAAAACAGACTATATCTAGGATATTTTCAAAACCTGCCACACACAATCTTTGTTACTGCAATATTTTGGTTCTGCTTCAAACAATTTCTTCTTCCTTTTATAATTATGGCACTGAATAAATGTTCAACATTAAAACAGTTCTTGCTTTTCAGCTCCAGGATGGCTGAGTTTCAGAGCTAAGGGAAGCATGTGCCTCCTGGATGAAAGGTGTGGGGTAAACACAACTTATTACCATTTTAGGCAGAATTCCCAGGCCAGCATTTAGCAATTTAAAAAGCAAAGCTAAACAAACCCAGGAGATCAACATTCCCTTTTCTTCCAGCTCAAGATGCTTAGTTATTATGGGCAAATCACTGGAAGGCCCTGTTGTCCCTTTTCAGCCCCTACAGCAGCCCAGGCAGGAAGCAAGAGAACAAGAGAATTAATTTTTCACTTTCAATCATCAGTGGTGAGTCTAAATGAAGAGGTACAAATGGTTCTTTTAAGAATTTGTCAAAGCAAAATTCACATTAAAAAAGATTTACTGATTTCTCCCTATCAATAGAAGAAATCTCTTGATATTTCTAGGCCTTTATCTTCTCTTCAAAGACCACTCTGTCCTGGGCTTAGGTTTGCAAGGTACATGGTTGAGGGGAAGATTATCTTCATAGGAAAATGGAAATTTAGAAAGATTTATTTCTGGGAGATCATGGTTTAACAAAATAGATATTTCTCTAACTCAAAGAAAAGAAACTCAACATTTTAAAAGCTGTATATACTGATGATTCCTGAGTGAGTGATAGATGGAAAGTATAAGAGAAAGAGAGAGAGAGAGAGAGAGAGAGAGAGAGAGAGAGAGAGAGAGAGAGAGAGAATGAGAATGAATATGAGAATGAGAGAATGAGAATACTTATCTGTTTGGATTCAGGATCTTACTATGAGACTAAGTCTTTCTCCCAAATGTCGTTACCTTTAAATATTCAGTATTGATTTCTGTCTATTCTCTTTCCCAAGTTCAAGGTTATGTGCTTTTAAACTAGTTTGTAAGGTGTCTATACTTTCAAGGAAATGTGAGATCTCCTTTCCAGGGACTACGATAATCTTTTTTCTAATATAGTCTGTATAATGAGTCTGGGAACTCTAACCTTAAGATCAAAATACTTACCATTAGTGGTTTGTGTTTGCATAAATCATATCAACAGAGAGATAACAATAACTTTTTAAAATCAAAACAAGAACATTAACACAAGTGTATGACTTAAACATATTTAAAAATCTTTTATCTATAAATTTTCTGATAAATAAGCAACAACAGAATGGAAATATACCTTAAGCTGAGGGTAAAAGTATCTTTAGATGAAGATTTTATTTTTTTAACATTTTTGTCCTTTTTCCTCTTTAAAAGTCACTATAAATGTGAACTGGGTTTCAATTCTTCCTCTAGTCTTAAGCTTCCATGCTTCATTTTGTTTTTCGTGGGGGGCAACCACCCATTACTCCATATGGTAAAGGATATGTCAGAATATTACATACCCAGAGAAAGTCATGCACAAATAATCAGTTACAGCTGTTATTTCAAAATTAATACTTATTTTCTGTTTCTTGAAGGCTTAATAACAATTAAATTGAGCAAAGGAGGCATTAGGAGGACACTATATTCACTAAAACAACTTTATAATTCAAAAGTACAAGATTATGACTTAGCTAAAACCATTTTATATGACACTGCAATGACGGATACACAACCCTGGGTGCGTCACACACAGGAATTCTCTGTACTATCTTTACAGTTTTTCAATAAATACAACACTATTTTAAATTTAAAAGTCTATTTTTTAAAAGTCTAGTTAATACCATCACTGATCATCAGGAAAATGAAATTTAAAACCATAATGATTTATCATCTCACCCCAGTTAGAATGGCTATCATCAAAAAGACAAAATATAACAAATGCTGGAAAGGATGCAGAGAAAGGGAAACTCTTATAGACCATTGGAAACAGTATTTTGAAGGACTGTCTTTATTCACATGTTTATCGTAGCACTATTGACAATATTCATATATGGAATCTACCTAGATGCCCATTGACTGGTGAATGGTTAGAAAAAATGTGGTATATAGTAGACTATTTAGCAAAGAAAAAAAAAAAAGAAGAATTTCTGTCATCTGAAGCAACAAGAAACATGGGTGAAATTGGAGGATATTATGTTAAGTGAAATAAGTCGAGCACAGAAAGACAAATATCACATGTTCCACTTATAAGTGGAAGCTAAAATTAATCTCAAAGAAGTAGAAGATATAATAGTGGTTGCTAGAGACCAGGAAAGACTCAGGGATGAGAAAGTTGAAGAAAGTATGGTTAATGGGTAGAGGGGTGTAGTTGGATAGGAGGAATAACTTCTAGTATTCTATAGTACAGTAGGATAATCATGTTTGACAACAATTAATTGAATATTTCAAAATAGTTAGAAAGAGGATTTTGAATGTTCCCAACACAAAGAAATGATATATGTTTGAGGTGGTAGAAATGCCAACTATCCTGATCAGGTCATCACACATTGTATACATGTATTGAAATGACACACTATTCCCTATATATGTGTACAATTATTATGTGTTCATTAAAATAAACTTAAAAATAAATTAAAACTCTAGCTAGGGCATGATTTAACCTAGGGGAATATAATGATTTTATTGTCACAGATTATTTGCTTCCTTTTTTTCTACCATCCAGTAGAAACTCTCAGTTGAGAAGCTCTTCACAATTTGGCCACAAATTTGTTGCATCTCTTTTTCCACGCTGTTTTTCTCTTCCTAAGCTGTAATACATTACTCATACTACAATTGGACTGCATCTTCACTCTGGACTTTGGCTTTCCCTTTGTTAGAATGCTTTTTCTCTTCCCCACCTGTTTTCTAGAACATATCATAATGGCATTCTGATAAACTATCTCTTATGAAAAAAACAAAACCAAAAATCTCTGAATTATAGTATTTTCCAATTTCTGTGATGTAAATGCACTCACCATGGCTGATTTCATATTTATGATGTTAAATAACTAGCAGGAGAAAGTCCTAAATGTTGAAGAACCTGTTCTCACAATGTAAATTTGTCACATCCTTTCAGACAGCTTTGGCTCCCTTGGAATTCATTCCTTGCTGAACTCCTTCCCACTTCCCAGGTTGGTAACTTGAAGAAAATTCACTGGAGAATATTTATTGGCAATTGTGAGTAGTCACAGGAATCTAGGAGGACTAGTTGAGTACTGGTTAAAATTTTTCACTGTGGTTAACCATGTGGGTACAGGAATTGGTCTGATGGATTTTGCATACCACCTATGCCTCTTGTTAGTTGTACAATCTTGATCTAGCCTCTTAATGTTTTGAAGCTTCATTTTACGATCTATTTGAAATGATAATTATTTCTGTTATATAGTTTTCTAAAGTATAAAATGTGATAGTGCATGTGAAAATGCTTAGAGAGTTTGCACAAAGCAAATTCTCAAAATTATTCCTGAAAACTTTTGCATGAATTGTGTATTCTTAGACTTCCAAGGGCTAAGGTCAGAACCATTTCGAATGCCCCAGATTAGTCCTAATCTTTAACAGGTTAAAAGGACATTTATTTCACCGGGTATTTGTTTAAGGTAAAATTGCTCTTCTTTGGACACTGGTGATTTACATATACTCAGCTTGTTTCCTAACAGATTCCCTGTGACTCCAGGGAAACCACATCAGCTCTCAATGTAATAGTTATTCTCTACTTAAAGATAGTGTGGGGATAATTAGCTTGTGGAATTGTAAAGTTATGATTCACTTTAATGTAAATATTGCAATACTCAAATAAAGTGCTTCACCTGAGAGAGTCTACACACGTTACAGATATACAGTGTTTTTTGAGCAAGGGTCTGTATTAAAAATAAAAATGGAATTTTATTTGTTGATTTTTTTTATAAACATGAAGGTATCTCTATTTTCAGAGGCTCTGAATCAATAGTGTTGGGTGGCCCATTTATTAAAGAGGTCAATAAATGTTAATATAACAAGAACCTACTATTAATAATATAAAGGTTTAGTATTCATATGAAATTGGGATGAATTATACAGAAAGATCTTATACCGGTTCCTTCTCCCTTTCATCTGTGTTTAAACCAGAAATGTTCATGAATTACACATTTCCTATGGCTGAATTGACTTGTAATTGCCCTTTTTCATCTCTAAGCTAAAATTTTTTTTGATGGAAAATACCTTTCTCCTTATTTTGTATTTTTCCTTCAGTCAAGGTAAATTTTGGCTTTGGATTGCAATGGAAGAGAAAAAGTATATGTGTACAAATGTAAATTTGTTGGATTCCATTTAGTGATTTTTCGATGACAGTCAAAAAGAGGATGAGACTCCTGACAATGCAAACTTCATCATCTTCATATCCTAGTTGCTGTGTTAAAGGTTTTTAGGTTACTTTAGTGATTGGATGAGGAAAACAATTGGGATATTAAAGTCAGATATATTGTAATAATGGGTAGATTCCCTTAAAATATTACCATTTTAAAAATATTTCTGCTATTCTTGAGGTGAGATGGGGAGATTTTAATTGGAGTCACAGGTAATGCATTATGAAGTCAATTAAACCTCCCAACACTGTGAATACAACTGGCTTATGATAATCTTTGTGTTATTTAGGATCTTTTAGGAGCTACAGATAAAGGAGAAGATCACTGTATTCATCTACAATCTGCTCTGGGTTATACTCAGAGCTATGGAAGTAGAGACCAGTTTGAAAATCCTTTGAGAAGCTTTCACTCATGATATTTTGATATATAAATGTGCAACTGCATTCATATGATGGTATCTATCACCATGAAATTGCTATAGGCTTATATTCTTGAAAATGAACATATTATTCATATATGTATATGTAAGCACATACGTTAGTAAAATTGCAAGTCACATTTTTACTTACAATATGGAGTGGAGACCCTCTGTTCCAGTTAGCATTCTTGCAGCTATAATCTAAAAGGCGACCATGTAACTCAGAGGAAAGAAGATTTATTTTCTTACAGTTTCAGGTTCCGTTCATGTGAGGCTGGGGACCACAGATCTCAGGGAATAGTGGCAGGAAGCTGAGAGAGAGGGAGAGCACATGGACTATGCACACATCATGGAGGCCAGAAGCGAGAGAGAGAGAGAGAGAGAGAGAGAGAGAGAGAGAGAGAGAGAGAAAGAGAGAGAAAGAGAGAGCGAGCAGGGGAGAAAAGGAACCAAATATAATACCCAAGACTGCACCCCCAGGGTCTCATCTCTAGCCATGCCCTACTGGCCTACCAGGTACCACCTGAGTAAGTCCATTACAGTGAATTTATCCACTGCTGGTATTAAAATCCTCAAGACTCAATTATATCAACTCCAAAGACCAATTTATGAGCTCTTCAAGGGACTATTCTATATATAACCATAACATTTTCTATTATGAAATCCTCTTGTACAATGAAGAAGTTGAGATTCTAGGAAGCAACACAAGGGTAATCCTAATTCCCATGAGAATATAGAAAGGCAAACCCTGAAGCCCCAGTGCAGTGCTACAATGCATACACAAATACATGGAGATAAAAGTATAAATATAGATTTAATATACATATGTGTATATACATATACATATATATATGTATATGTGTAAATGTATAATAATATATAAATATCTGTAACACAAAACTGATTGGAGACAAGTAATTTCCTGTCAATCTACTATGAAGCAATACCCACTAGTTTTAGCTTGAGCTTGACCCTGAGTGTTTTGTTTGTATTATTTTCCATATTGAACACATGCATCCCACAAAGATAGGAAAACAGAAATTTTAAGGGCCAAATAATATTGACTATTTACTATCATAACCAATGAAAAGGGGCTAAACAAATGCCCTAGTTTCATATTCTTTGTGAAAGACTGTCTAATATTATAGCCTCCACTAAGTTTAGCAAACCTGTGTTAATTAATTGAAGGGAAGAAATGCTGGCATTTATTGACAACATATGAAAAAAAATTTCTTTCATTTCATTACAGCCTTATGCATAGTGAGGTCTAAATTTCCATGTGTTTAAAGGACAAAGGAAAGAAGATGAATTTTAACAAATGCCTACTAAGTGCCAGTCACTTTATAGCCACTATCACATTTAATTATCAGTCCACCTTCATCCGATAAGAATATTATATCTATTTACAGGTGAAAAAAATAAGGCTTAGCTCAAACAACAAAATGGGGTAAGGTAAGGTTAGAACAAAATTCTATCTGACTGCAATCCCAGGCTTTTCTCATAACATAGTCAAATCCATAATACAGTAAAAAAGGCTTTATAATGTGCTTTCCCTATAGCTGTTTTCAAATATCCAAGTGCCTGAGTGGAGCATGAGAAGAAGAAAATGAAAGCAGAATCAAATTCCCTGCAGACAAGATTTTCAATACAAATGGTGCATGCTGTTCTTTGTTTGCATGGCTTCACAGTGCATCCCGGTACTGTGCAACTCTATTCATCTCAAGACATATGGAAAGAGTTTTATGTTTTAAACAATTAGACTTGACAGAGCTATTGTTTCCTTCTTATTTAATATCCCTCAGCTCTGGAGCCCAGCCAAGACCTGTATTCTGTCTCCAAATTTAATTCTTATTCCTTCTACATATCACTTAGTTGTCTGAAGACAGCAGCTTAATGGCATTTGTTGCTGTGGTTTAGAAGCATCTGGGTTATGTCACTTGTCAGCTGACCTGTTTTGCTCAGAGGGAATAAAGTTTTCTGTCTAATGATCTTTTGGGGGCTTGTATCATTGGTGCTTTTGCTTTCTAGATCCTAGGCGGTTCTGTAAATGTCATGAAATAACTGAATTTATAGGTATTAACTTAGTTCTGCTAAAAGGAAAAAGGCAGTTATAAATATAGAAGGAGTTAAGAATAAGGATATTATAAAGAAAAAACTAGCTAAGGCTTAGTTATTGGTGTGTGGCTTGTTGGTTTGGAAAAGTCCAAAATTCCAAGGGAAAAAGAATCAAAGGCTTTGGGGTGGGAAAACTATCTGCTTGCATTTACATTTTGTGTCATTTCAATTCAATAATTCAATCCAATACAGTTCAACAAATATTTCTGTGTACTTCATAAAGAGCAGGCACTGTCCTAGGTGCTGAAACAATGTTGCTGTCCTTAAGGATTTTTGTGGTCAAGCAAAACAGGATGAATCATATGGATAGTTTTGAGAAAGTCACTTCACCTCTCTGGGCCTTTGTTTCTTCATTTGTTAAAAGGATATCTTTTCCAACCTCTCACATTTGGTGACACTCCTTATGAGAAGGTAATATGTAATTTAAAGAGCACTTGCTTTAAAATTAGTTATCCATGTTAGTCTTGGTTCTGCTATTTGAATTAGATAAGTCACTCAGATTTTCTGGGTTTTATCTGAGAGGTTAGAGACACTTATTTGGAGGTTTCCATTGTTAGTTTATATTTTATGAGACTGAATATACTCTTCCTTGACTCTATTCATGCCTTTCATAGAGTAATGATCAAATCAGAACTTTTTGCTTTTGTTGACAAACCTAATTGTTGTCCTTTCCCTAACAGTGATATACTGGATTTTTTGTAAACTGTTAACACATACCTGTGCAACTGATATATATGGCAGAAACATGGTCCTAAGACCAGAAGAAGAGTGATTATAAAAACGAATGTCTCTGACAAGATTTCAACTGGAGTGTGATTTATGCTTGTCAGCCTGCAGGAAAGAAAGATTTCATCAAACTATTTGTTGAGGTCTGTTGTAATATCTATCTATTTATCTATCTATCTATCTATCATCTATCTATGTGTATATAATATGTAATATTATAATGCCTAATAGATCATATAATATTTATATGAATATATATTTCTATTCACTAAATATTTTCTCTTTTCCTTTCTTAATACTTTTATTGGTGCATTGTAATTATACACCATAGTGAGGTTCAAGGTCATACAATCAAACATGGACACAAATGTTGGTGTGTTTCTCTTCTGTGTGCCTTTTCTATATGAGATTTCCCCACTTGAATGACATCAGGATTTTCACTGTGACTTGCTTTAGCCAATAAAATGAGAAGCCAAATTAGACATCCTACTTCTGAATGGGTAGAGGCTTTAGGAGAGGCAATGGTCCATTACCATGATCCTTTTATCCATACTGTAGGGCCAACAATGTTAGAGAGACTGGAGGGTGGGGTGGGCATCACTCTGGCATAAAAATTTTTACAGCTGTCTTAGGATAAACATATATGAAGTGTGAGTAAGGACTAATTCCTTGTCATTATAATCCTCTAAGATTTCTTTTGTAGTTGCATTATAACCCAGTTCACTCTGTCTCTACTGTGCTTACTATTGAGAAAATATACTGTGCAAGTCAAATCTAATCTCAGATTCTTAAAGGATACCTAAGTGAATCAAGCTGTTATAATGATACATGACGTACACTGTGGTAGAAGAAGACTGCAATTCATGCCTATACTAAAGGAGGCACACACAACCTTGGGGTCAGAGAGAGCCTTCTCAACAATCTGCATGTAAACTGACAGTTCATAAATTAATAGGAGTGAGGCTGGCCAAGGGCCAAGAGGAGGAAGAGAGTATTGCAAATGAAAGAAAATCATAGACCAAGGCACAGAGGTAAGAAAGATAGGCAAGTTGAGGACACATTGCTGAGTGTGCCTACAAGACAAGTAAAGGGGGAACTGGTGAGAAAACGTCAATAATAATAATATTGGATATTCATTAGCTGTGTGCTAAGTGCTTTACCTACATTTTCCTTGAGATGATTATCATCACTTTATAGATGAGGAAATTGAGCCATAGAGAGACTTAATAACTTGCCTGTAGCCAAACAGCAGGAATGAGATTCTTTCTGAAGGGCAATGGAAGTCACTGAATAGTGTTACACAGAGGAGTCTTATCATTAGATTTATATTTTGGAAAGCTCAGTCTGGCTCTGATTCACAGCTCAGAACCCAGCCCTGGTTTACGTGAGTATAAGCCTCAATTTTTGCTGCTTAGTCACCTGACTCCACTGACCAAGGCACTAGCAGGGAGGAAAATGACAGGTGAAGAACTGTAGGAGAGGGGGTATTTTGAAAGAGAATGGGATGTAGGAGAAAAAATATATTGTAGGACTTGCGATCATTAAGATTTGGGTAATAGTTTCAATAACAATATAAGTATAATAAAAGGATTCCCCAATGAGCTATTATACCTAATTCAAATAATGGAAATGATATTACATCAATATTTGGAGCATTTCAATTTACTTTTGACTATAATATAGATAATATAGTGAGTAAATTAAAGGTAAAGCCAAAAATGTTTGAGGCAGATTTAGTTTAGTTAGTTGTCCATGTATTCTTCCCTCTTTGTTTACTGAGGCTGAAGAGTAATGATCGGAAATATTTTTCTGTTTGTCATAAACAGAGAGAGATATAGACCATGAGAAGAAAAAGTTCATAACTGAAAATGACATCTCTGATAGTTGTGTTTTTTGTGAGTTGCCTAGTGTCCATCAGAGGCCTCTGGAGACCTGAATTTGAGTAAAAAGGTCCCCAAATCAAGATGCAGGGACTGTGATTAATATGAATGCTATCCAGATCTTTGTGGAATCTCTAGTTTCAACAGAATTCAAAGTATTGCAGCTAATTTTGACATTTGCAGTTTTACTCCCTATAACCTCCTCCACACACTATCTACCGCGTCCCAACCTCTTTTCTTTCCCCCTTCTCTTTTCCATTTCCTTCTTTACTCTATTTTCTTTCTTCTTCCCCTTCCTCGCTTGTTCCCTTGACTAGTCTATTTTCCCTCTTTTAAAACAGCCAGTGTCTGCAGAAAATAACATGCTAGAAATGAGCTGACTGCCAATATGCATAAGAAGATTTATTGCAACAGAGAAAGGATGTTATGAGACATTGCAGATATTAATCTTTCCGTTTTGGTCTATAAAGACCCAGCTTTGGCTACTTTCATTTAAATGCTTTTAAAGAAATGCAGTTAGGTCAGAACAGGAGATTTGGGGGATGATAGACAGAGATTTACAGCTCAAGAGTTCAGAAATACAGGTTGCCTCAGCAATTGTGGCTTCTTAATAGCCACAGACAGAGACCGAATCCTTCGAGGTACTACTCTGAGAGGCTGGCTTGGCTGAGAGTTTCAGTGCCACTCTTCCCAAACAAACTGCCTGGCCAGGGACGTTGTTAGAAAAGATCAGTGTAGGTTTAGGGATTTTTTTTTTTTTGAAGTTTTCCTGAAATAACCAATAATGAGTTGCCAGCTTAGATAGCTCTTTTTATAGATCTTGCAGCAGCTGGATCAAAATCTAATGAAGATGTTTGCGTCTGACAATGGCAGGCCTGCACATTTCTATCCTATTTCTTGAGTGCGCAAATGCATTTCATTTGGGAACATGAAAGGCATATTTAGTGACAACTGATGGTTCTTTGTTTTTTAATTCCCAATAATGTCTTCAGTAAGTGCCTTTGTTAACATTTTTGCATTATACAATAGGTGACACAGGAAGATAATCGGTGTGCTGAAAGCAATTAAAGAGTTTATATCCAACTTGTTCTGCCTATTAAATGGATCCATTCGGCATAGAAGCACATTAGCATCTTTACAGTGGAATGATTGTGGAAATAGGTTATTCACGGGGCTTGTGCATCTCGTTCCTGCTGCAATAAGACATATCTTTGAGATTGGAGAAAAGGAATGAGCCGTTTTTCTCCCTTCGGAACTGTAAACAGAAGTAAAACTATTAATAGATGCTGTAGCTAATCCCAGGAAGCTGCAATGGAGAGATTAAATAATGTCGCAAAAGAGAGAAAGCTGGAATGAAAGGAGGGGAGGGAGGGAGGCAGGCGAGTTCCCTGATCACTGAGCTGCATTAGACAAGGACAAACTGAAGGACTCTGGCTGATCATAGGACTGACAATCATGTAACTGGAGATTTCTGTTTTCAAGCAAAGTAAATATCACTTCATCTATTTCCTGAGTACTGTTCTAATGGGAAGATTTGTGTTTTATTTTTAAGGTTGTAATGAAGCAGATTTTAAATGCTATTTGGATAGTATGGAGATACAGCTGAGCCTAAAGGGGACAAATGGTCTTTGTAAATAAAAAAGCATATTATCTGATAAAAGAGACAGAGAACTGGAAAGCCTTTGGGTAAGTGTACAATATGAGACTGGGGCCCTATTTTTACTGCCACATAGAATGGATTATAATAAGATGGATTGAGACATAATTAAATCCTATACTTGGCCCATAAGAATTGATTCAATGTCCCCAAGTTTTATTCCCACTAATACTCTTGGATGATGGTTGATCGTCTATTCAATGTTGACTGTGAAGCACTGTGTCTCAGCAGCTCTGCTAAGGATCACCACCTCTCTTCAGATCTCTATAGAAGCTGTGAGGATTTTATTATTGATACTAATTATGGTCCATGAACGTCATCATCATCATCCTTATCACTTAGAAATGTAAATTCTCTATCTTTATGACAAACCTAGCATAAACCAGAATCTCCAAGTGTGGTACCCAGGGAGGCATTTTAATGTGCAGTAAGACTATAGATTAATTTCATGCCCACTAAAGTTTGAGAAGCAATGTTTTTATAGTTGAGATCTAAGGCTCAGAGTTTGAGTAATAGGTTGAGATCACACAACATTCAGAGAAAGAGTTGAGTTTGACAGGATTTCTTGCTGTACAATTTTACAGGATTCCTGAAATATCTGATTACCAACTCGTAAGATTGAGAGTATAGTTTCTAAAGATGGTCTCTTATGAGAGATTATGATTGGTGACACTTGGAATTTGTGACTTCTTTAAGCTGTTAATTCTCTGCCAGAGTATGTGTTATATTGTGTCAGTGTGATGGAGGGTAGACTGGGCCCCTTTCTGGTGTGCAAAGAGATGAGGAAAACACAAGCAATGCCTAACAGGCAAGACAGGGAAGGGGGTGGCACACATCTATCTCATCTTCTGAAATACTATGGAGTAGACTGAATGTTGATCATCTCTCAACATTCTTATCCCTATTAAGTTCTAGGGGAAAGAAAAGATGCTGGCATGTTATGGAAGTAAATCACATTTATTTATGATAGCAGATCACTATAATCAGTTGTGCATTGACCTAAGTCAAAGAATGCACTGGGTGCGTGAGAATATAGACCAGCACTTGGGGAAACAGGTTTATTGATGTCTGGCCCTAATGACTGTCATTCTGCATGCTTGAATAAGCATCAGCTCAGGCCTTGCTCTTCAGGCTGCCTGGCACACTCAGAAGAAGCCGGATACTCATTAGGATAAAACTGTGTTTACTGGAATTGTTTTGCTTTCATTTAACCCCCACTCTTCCCTGCTAACATTTGCAAGTCATGACCCAGAGCTGGAAATATGCTACTCACTCAATAAAGGCAGGCTTTCAAAACACATTATCATTTGATAGTCAGTATCTTGAATAAAGGGTTTAAAGGAGGAGATATGTTAGAGGAGGGAGCCTTTGGCATCTTACAGTTTTCAACCTTTAGTCTGCCATTGCTAGTATGTATATCCTTGGACTCATTACTTGAAACCTCTCTGAATCTATTTCCTTCTTTAAAATAGTGTCTATTGTTTCATTGATTGAATGCATGGCTTAAACATAAGGTCCATATGTTCAGTTTGTGAAAGACCATCTAGATTTATACCAGTTGTCTTGATGTAATTATAGAATTTCCTTTAATGTTGCAAGTGTTCTGTTTGGGATGATATATAATCACTAAATAATATCATTAAATAATATATGTAATGTACCATGTCCCAGTAAGTAAGAACTATTATTTGAAATATTGTACCTGGTAGCAGTTGCACTTCCTTACCAAACCAGATTTGTTCTTTCTCCATGGAAAATGAATGTCCCAGGGATGTGGCTGCATCTGCTAGGGGGTTTGACAAGTCTGTGCTTCCTTGGTCTAGTCCTTTGACTTGTGTCACCTCTTCTTACATCAGTAATAGCAATATCCCAGGGAAAAACTCACTGGTTACCTCTGCAGAACTGAGTGTTACTGGTGTCCAGGGAAAATTGGACCATTGGTATAGTGTTTGGAGTTTTTTAAAGAAAATTTACGATACAGTAAGGAATTATTACATTTTTTGGGTGCTCATTGGGTGCCATCTCTGAGCTCAAGGTGAGCATTCTTAGCCGCATCTTACAAACAAGGAGCCCAGACTTGGAAAACTTAAACACTTTTAAGATTATACATTTGATTAGAAAAAAATTCAGGAGTGAAACTTAGTTTTCTTTCTCCTAGGTGTGTGTTCTTTCCACAACAATGCTCAAATGCTATTAATGATGAACAATTCTAATACCATTTGAGAAATGAGTAAAACTAATCAGTTTAGCATCATTGTTGGCTTCCAATTTTGACATGTGGAGTAGAAATACTTTGTCTTAAGGAAGGAGGCTATTTCTAAAGCCAACCTGATACTTCTTTGCTCTTAATGTTTCTCTTCCACATGCTCATCATAGATATAACATTTTTATAGTTCATTGAACATTTCTGATATTAATTACTGCTCTTCTGCAGTTTCTGTCAAATATATGAAAATCAGGATTATTAAAAAGCAGAATGTCTGATTTGGGTCTGATGTGAATGAAGTGAGAAGAGGAGAGAGTGAGGAGGAAAGACAAAAATGACTGTTATATCAGTCCCTTCTCTGCTTAAAAAAAGAGAACTTCTTTTGGAAAACCTATTTCTTCCTCGTTTCTCAACAGTTTTTTTTTTTAAATTCTGACCTGCATTAGGTAGATATGGATAAATGTGAATTTTAAATTATATTTAATCTTCATTAAAGTAATTATCTCTCTTAATGAAGAATTTGCTGGGTTGTGGTTGTGCAATGGAGTATAAAATCCTAAGTGAATAAAATCAATTTCATTTTCAGGCTAGGGTTTCTGTCCATTAATAAACAAGACACAGAAAATATATTTGCTCAGAGTCATACAGCCTGCTCATAGCTCACAAAAAGCCAATACCACTTACAAAAGCAGGACAGTTGGCTCTCCATTTCTCACCCTTCATTTTTCAATCTAAAGGAGATCTTTCACCCTAAGGAAGTTCCATGGGTTTGCATACTGGGGCTGCCTTACTAAGCCCAGCAGTGAGACAACTGTGGGTGATATCTCATACCCAAATGACTGTTCTAATGGAATGGTGTTTGTGCTGTGTGGTGTATTTCATCTAAGTGCTCTGCTTTATTAATCACATAAGTATGAATTAGACTCTGGCATGCTTATGTTTCCTAATGTATGAAAATTGCTTATTTATTTCCGTGCTGGTTACAATGGGAAGAAACAGACTGGTTCTAAATAGCAGTGTACTGTAGTGTGAAGCAATTAAGTGAGTTATGCATGCCCTTCAGGAGGAGGATAATGGGAAATTGGTGCCAGCTAGTCCTTATTGCTGCTGATGAAAATAGAAAAGAACATGTCACAAACGAACATGGCCTTGTCCAGACTTCAGTGCAAACATGGGAATCTATTAGCGTAGCAAAACCTTAAGGTTTGGCTCCGATGAACTGGCTGAATTGCTTAGTTAAAACTTGTGTAAAAACACAAAAGAGTTAAAAAAGAGTGATATCCATGTGAAAGTAAGAATTAATGAAGTTGTTGACAAACTTTACTTCTTTTCTTTTATACCTCTGGAACTTAACAACAACAAATATAAACCTCACTTAGACCAGAATTTCTACATACCACCATCTCTGCTGGTTGAGTGAGCTGTAGGAGTAGTTATACATTTATTTCTATGGTGTATGAACATATGTATATTGAGTTAGTGACTTATATGTTACTTGTTATTAAATAACAGAGTACAACATTTTGCTCCAAATGCTTTTTTATTTATAACAACTATATGAGATAGTAATATTCTCATTGTGTGTGTGTGTGTGTGTGTGTGTGTGTGTGTGTGTGTGTGTGTGTGTGTTTTACTGGGGATTGAACCTGAGTGGCTTCTACTTCTAAGCTATATCCCTTTTTAAAAATCTGTTTTATTTTGATATAGTGTTTTGCTGAGTTACTGTGTACTGGCCTCGAACCTGCAATGATCCTCCTGTCGCAGCCTCTCAAGTGCTCAGGTTACAGGTATGCACCATCTCCCCCAGCTTTACTATTCTAATTTTGTTTAGAAGGAAACAAAGGCACAGAGAATGACATAAAATGTCCAAATTTACATAGCTAGTAAGGACAGAGCCGATATTTATACCTGGGCAGGCTGGCTCTAGAGACCATGTACTTAGCTGTCATGCCTTCTTGAGTCTCTGATTTTAGTGTGACCAAGGTCCCATCAATGGACCCCTCAGAACTTTGGTTCCTTTGTCTGTAAAATGGATGAGGTAATTTACTGAAATTCTATTCAGGTACCATACAAGATATGATCTCATTCATCCCTTATAATTCTCTGTGTGAGAGTTAGTCTGGATTGCCAACTTGATTGGATTGAGATAAGCAGTGGAATAAGTGACTTTGGGGTGTGTTCGTGAGGTGGTTGACATGTGGAACACTGAACTGAGGGGAAATCCCACCCATTATGTGGGTGGCACTGTCCAGCAGGCTGGAAGCCCTGATGGAGCAATGGGTGGAAGAAGGAGGAAGCAGTGTGAAGGCAAGCTCGATTCTTCCTGAGCAGATGTGTCTGCTGTTGCTGCTTTCCCCTGAGGATGTTGGACTCCAGTGTCTTCACTTTTCCAACTGGACTCCCCCCAGTGATTCTCTAGGGAGCTTTCAGGCCTTCGACATCAGATTGGGGCTGTGTCACTGACCATCTTGTTCTGAGGCTCCAGCTTCTTGGACTGAGCAGCTGCTGGTTTCTCCAGCTCTCCACTGTGCAGGTGGCCACTTTGAGACTACACAGCTTCTGAGTATGTAAGCCAATTTGATAAATATCCCTTTATAATATATGCATCCTGTGAATTCTGTTTCTCTAGAGAACCTTGACTAATACAATCTGTAAGGCAGTCAAATCTTCTCCATTTTACCTAAGAGGAAACTGGATCAGAGACATCTTGCAGTTCTAAGGTCACAAGGAATATATGAGATGGAACAAGGTTCAAACTTAGGTTTGGCTAGGCTTAATATTCTATTGTCTTATGCCAGAAGGCTCTGAGGGGGATGTGTAAGACAAAAGATATGAAGTACCTAATACTTCCTAGTACATTATACATTTCATATAAATAAACTCTGCAAAGGCTTGGCAAATTGCCTGGAAATGTCTATTATTATCATCAGTGCCTTGG